>CM034353.1:18668313-18769596 GCA_019925275.1 Mytilus edulis
ACTGTCTCACTCACATATATAATATAAAATACTGTACAATCTTTCTTGGTACATGCATATTCGTCAAACATGTATCTTTATTCAAAGCTAATTATTTCGATTTTAATTGAAAAATGTGGAACTTTTGACTTCGAAGCAGACATTAAGAAGTTGATGTATAAAGTAAAATCACAAAAATACTGAACTCTGAGGAAAATTCAAAACAGATAGTCCATAATCAAATGGAAAAATCAAAAGCTCAAACACATCACACGAATAGATAACAACTGGCATATTTCTGACTTGATACAGGCATTTTCTTATACAGAAAATGGTGAATTTAACCTGGTTTTTATAGCAAGCTAAACCTCTCAATTATATGACAGTCGCATAAAATTCCATTTTATTGACAACAATGTGTGAACAAAACAAAGACATATTATAGGTACAAATGTCAAAAATAGGGGTACAGCAGTCAACATTGTGTTATTATCTTAATCACTATAGAAAACAAATAAATATGTAACAAAGAGGCACACAAAGGTATATAGACAAAGCACATTAGCAAACACGAAAGACAAGGATACTAACATAACCATAGAACAATAACACATTGATGGGATGCCAGGGCCGTAATTAGCCTCTTGCAATAGTGAGTCAAAATATATTCGCCGAGCGTAGCGAGGCGAAAAGTTTTTGTTGAGGGGTCTGGGGGCCGCTCAAGGCCCCCAGAAGCTCTGAGAAAATTGACGCAAAATCACAAAATATATCATTTCCACGAATTATAGCCTTCTAGATTTTTTATGAAACTGTAACATCTTAGCGTCTTCTGAAGGATAGTATGTTGTAAATGGACAAAGGAGAAGGAACGATCTGCCGACTTTAAAATTAAAAAAAATAATAAATCTACCATTTTTTTTTAGCTCACCTGGCATGTCGTCCGCCGTCGTTAGCTTTTACAAAAATCTTCTCCTCTGAAACCACTTAGCCCAATTTAACCAAACTTTGTCCACAATCATCATTGGGGTATCTAGTTTTAACTAGAGGCTCTAAAGAGCCTGTGTCGCTCACCTTGGTCTTTGTGAATATTAAACAAAGGAAGCTTATGGATTCATGACAATATTGTGTTTTGGTGATGGTGATGTGTTTGTACATCTTACTTTACTAAACAGTCTTGCTGCTTACAATAATCTCTATCTATAATGAACTTGGCCCAGTAGTTTCAGTGGAAAATGTTAATAAAAATTTACAAATTTTATGAAAATTGTTAAAAATTGACTATAAAGGACAATAACTCCTTAGGGGGTCAATTGACCATTTCGATCATGTTGACTTATTTGTAAATCTTACTTTGCTGAACATTATTGATGTTTACAGTTTATCTCTATCTATGATAGTATTCAAGATAATAACCAAAAACAGCAAAATTTCCTTAAAATTACCGATTCAGGGGCAGCAACCCAACAACGAGTTGTCTGATTCATCTGAAAAATTTAGGGCAGATAGATCTTGACCTGATAAACAATTTTACCCATTGTCAGATTTGCTCTAAATACTTTGGTTTTTGAGTTATAAGCCAAACTGCATTTTACCCCTATGTTCTATTTTTAGCCCTGGCGGCCATCTTGATTTGATGGCCAAGTCACAGGACACATTTTTTAAACTGGATACCCCAAAGATGATTGTGGCCAAGTTTGGATTAATTTGGCCTAGTAGTTTCAGAGGAGAAGATTTTTGTAAACGATAACTAAGATTTACGAAAAATGGTTAAAAATTAACTATAAAGGGAAATAACTCCTGAGGGGGTCAACTGACCATTTCGGGCATGTTGACTTATTTGTAAATCTTACTTTGCTGAACATTATTGCTGTTTACAGTTTATCTCTATCTATGATAATATTCAAGATAACAACAAAAAACAGCAAAATTTCCTTAAAATTACCAATTCAGGGGCAGCAACCCAACAGGTTTTCCTATTCATCTGAAAATTTCAGGGCAGATAGATCTTGACCTGATAAACAATTTAACCCAGTCAGATTTGCCCTAAATGCTTTGGTTTTTGAGTTATAAGCCAACAACTGCATTTTACCCCTATGTTCTATTTTTAGCCGTAGCGGCCATCTTGATTTGATGACCGAGTCACCGGACACATTTTTTAAATTACATACCCCAAAGATGATTGTGGTCAAGTTTGGATTAATTTGGCCCAGTAGTTTCAGAGGAGAAGATTTTTGTAAAAGATAACTAAGATTTACAAAAAATGGTTAAAAATTAACTATAAAGGGCAATAACTTCTAAAGGGGTCAACTGACCATTTCGGTCACGTTGACTTATTTGTAATTCTTAATTTGCTGAACATTATTGCTGTTTACAGTTTATCTCTATCTATGATAATATTCAAGATAACAACAAAAAACAGCAAAATTTCCTTAAAATTACCAATTCAGGGGCAGCAACCCAACAACGGGTTGCCCAATTCATCTGAAAATTTCAGGACAGATAGATCTTGACCTATTAAACAATTTGATCCATGTCAGATTTGCTCTAAATGCTTTGGTTTTTGAGTTATAAGCCAAAAACTGCATCTTACCCCTATGTTCTATTTTTAGCCATGGCGGCCATCTTGGTGAGTTGGACGGGTCACTGGACACATTTTTAAAACTAGATACCCCAATGATGATTGTGGCCAAGTTTGGTTTAATTTGGCCCAGTAGTTTCAGAGGAGAAGATTTTTTTAAAAGAAAACAAAATTTTTGGAAAAATGGTTAATAATTGACTATAAAGGGCAATAACTCCTAGAGGGGTCAACTGACAATTTTGGTCATGTTGACTGTTTAGTAGATCTTACAAAATTGCTGTTTACAGTTTATCTCTATCCATAATAATATTCAAGGTAATGTTGTTTACACATAGTGTTTAGAAATGCCTAGGGTCAAGAGGTATAAATGAAAAACATTAAGATTTTATTTATCTGATGACGTCACAATAGCATCATAATAAATACTGTTCTAAATACAGACTTTATGCAGTTTTCTATCTTTATTTCCGTTGTGGAAACAAGAAACAACAAAATAATTTAACAGAAGGTTTATTATAACTATTGACATAATCTCACCAAATATATAATTGTTCGAAAGATGAAAGGCAGTTATGCTTTTTTTCTAACAAAATGCTCATGTTTTGTCAGTTGTGTATCCCTATATATATATATATATATATATATATATTATCAATGTTATTACAATTTGCCAAGCATCTACTGCATAGCCACGGTCATTTTGCATGTCCAAGTCGCTAAAATTGTATAAACAAAACATTTGTTTATGAATATTGTGGCTTTGGAGAATGGCATACATTTTGGTTTTTCGATTACTTGCCTACTTGATTTTCGGAGAGCATCTGTAAGAAATGCTATCCCAGTGTTGTTCTTAATATACCCTCACTTTTGAAAAATGGTGGTATATTGGGATATAGCCTGCCCGTCTATTCTTATTTTCGTCCTCAATTAAGATTTATCATCTGAAAGATTGTTGATGTTTTATTTGGCATGACATAGACTATGACAAATCTATAGCAGACTGTAGTGCACATCTGTATCATATTCTCCTTCTCCAATCACTAGAATATGTTGTGATTTATCCAAATTAGTTTTGTGTTTTCAAATAGCAAATCTAGAATTTGTTAAAAGTGGTTAGTTTCATTTTGAGAGCTTTGGTAGCAGTAGTTAAAATATAGTAAATATTTGTGTTGAATGTAAAATCCAAGCATTACATGCATATGGATGTAGTTAGTCATTAACAATGATACCCTAGATGATACTTTTAGAGACATGAGTATGCAAACTGACAAAATTGGAATACAATTTCGTTCATAAAGAAAGATAGTTATTTCATTGTGCTTCTTTCCAACATCTTGTTGGGGACTATAAAGCAACCAATTAATGTAATATGTAACACTTTGAATCGTTTATTTCTGTGCTATTATGTGATTATTACCGTTAACAATTGTAATTCTTTACTTTTTTATTTCCACATTTGCAGATACACCACCAGTTGAACCACCAATAATTGATGCTCGCGATGCCAAGGGATTTGAAGATTCAGAAATAACAATATATATGTCGGCAAAGGTTACAAATGGAACACCATTCGACAGCTTCAAGATATACCTTATGAATTTTCCTGAAAATTCGACATTTTCATTTGGACATTTGTTTGATTATCGTTGGGAATTAGATTTTAGTGATTTCGGAAATATTAGTTTTATGCCACCAAGGGATATATCTGGAAATTTTACATTTCATGTCCTTGCTGAAATGGTACACGGTTCACGAAACTCTACGAGAAATAATTTTATTTCTGTTCTTATCGAACCTATTATTGATGGTGTTGACATGCGAGTTAGAGTAGATTGCTTTAGCATGGAGAATAATTATGCCAATTTACATCTAAATGCCCCTTTAAAAGACACAGATAGTTCAGAGACGCTCGAAGTTAGCATAACGGTTCCTGAAAACTTTAATTTGAGTTTAGGGCAAGAAACTGATATCGGAACATTTGTACTGTCATCTATGGATATATTAAATGCAATTGAAGTATTTGGGGAAAATATGTCGGAGGTTGATCAATTCAACATTACAATAGTTGCGATAGTTGTGGAGAATGGAACATGGCTTCAAAAGTCTTACAGGGATATTGTTGTTGTCGAGAAATGTACAGGTAGGATTCTTATCACCATTAATATTCTTTTATTTGAATCTACGTATTGTGGTTTTGCATATAAAACAGTCAATTGTCTGGGTCAATTGCGAGCAACTAAAAGAAGTAAAATGAAATATATATCTGGTGCAATTTGGGGGAAAGTTTACTGTTTTCCCATCATTTAGTCACGTATAGAAAGCATTATGTACAGTTGATTTTCCCTCATAATTGTACCTATTAAAAGCTTGAATTAACATATTCACGTTGCTCTTGCCTGACCGAGTAACGAATGTCTTCCACCAATGCAGGTAACCTATCTAAAAAAATATAAAAATTCTGGAGTCAAAAATCGATAATATGAAAACGGTCTTCTGGGTTTTCCAGGGAGAAAAAAACAGTTATTAATTAAGTTAAATACGATTGGCGATGAACAGGTGGGCTGCTCCGAACAGTGTTGTGCAATAGCGTGTGAACCCTCCGACAAAAGGTTTTCAAATAAAAATGTATTATTATATTTTAATACAAAATAGATTTTTTTCTATCTATCTATTATGAGTATTACAATAAAGACAAAAATGCAAAAATTGGTAAAAAAAATCAGCATCAAAGGACAATAACTCTAATTACGAGTCAACTACCGATAATGGGTAGTACAGAAATTTAGTATAAGGTTTAACTCTTAAGAGTTCGGGGTATATAAATGTTAAAAATATGCCGCATAGTCCAATATATTAACCTTTCGAAAAAATGATATTGCAAATGAACTTCCATTCTAGGGAATACTGAATTGTTTGAAATCTTATAATAAAAGTGGTACACTTTAAGCCGTAAAAGGAGTTCCTATGGAAAATTGCATTGTCTGTATTTACAGAAATGCATCCTGCAAGAAGTTGCCCGAAAGTTTTAACGTCATAAACTATTGGAAGAGCTCGACATTCTAATCATTTTTGTTTCGTCAGATTTTCTTTAACTATAACGGTTTTCAATATAAAAGACAAAACTTGTATTTTACCCCTATGTTCTATATTTTAAGCCATGCTGCATCTGATTTATTTTTTTTAAACTAGATACGTCAATCATGATTGTGGCCAAGTTGGTTAAATTTGGTCTAGTAGTTTCAGAGAAGAAGGTTTTTGTACAAGTTAACCTCTCATCGGACTTCTCACTTGACAGTCGAGTAGAATTCCTTTATATTGACAGCAATATGTGAGCAAAACAAACAGACATAATAGGCACAAATGTAAAAAAAAATTAGAGTACAACAGTCAACACTGTGTTAGCCTCCTAATCACTATCAAAAACAAGTAATCAAGAAAGAAAAACAAAATGAAATGTAGACATTCTATAGAAAGAGTTCATAGCAAATATAAAAGACAAGATAACAAAAAAAGACCATAGCAAAAATAACACAATAGCTGGATGTATAAATACCGAGCCAAGCCAAAAGTATATTTCCAAAAAAATTACTAAACAGTAAAGTTTGAAAATATACAAAGATAAATAAAAAAACAGACTTTAATAAGTATGTAAGCGTTTAACAACGCCAGTACCTAGAATCAATACTTCAAGACAATCATGTATTATTCGTGAAGTTGAGACGAAATATTTACCAACAAGGTATTGGTATTTTCCGATGAACATTTTTAAAAAAGGACGAGAAGTTCTTTGACATAACCCTGGTTTTTTCAGCTTTCTGTACAAAATAGATATAGACTGTGACAGGTATACTATTTTAACCCTTCCACATTCCGTATTCGACTACTCCAAGTCAGGAACCTGTGATTTAATGGTTGTCGTCTGTTTCTGTGTATCATATTTGTTTTGTTTTTTCATTATTTTGAACGTAACCCAGGCCGTTATTTTTCTCGCTTGAATTATTTTAAATTTGTCGTTTTTGGAGCGTTTTAAAGCTAACCATGCGGTATATATTTTGCTCGTTATTGAAGTTCTAATGAGCACCTATAATTAAGAACTTCTATGTCATTTGGTCTCCAGTGGAGAGTATTCTCTTTGGTCATCATACCGCGTCCTCTTTTTTTTATATTTACTCGTCATTACATTTAAAACTGAACATATTAATTTAGATCTATCAATATATCTATTTTAGATTTAAAGACATCAACTATGAGTGTAAGCACCGGACAAGGTATTGTTTCATCAACAACTTGCAGTGCAGCTACAAGTGTTGCTTCTACAGAAGGTATAACTAAGTTTCAATATAAAAGAGGGACGAAAGATACCAGAGGGACAGTCAAACTCAGAAATTGAAAATAAACTGACAACCCCATAACTAAAAATGAAAAAGACAAACAGACAAACAATAGTACACATGACACAACATAGAAAACTACTAAAGAATAAGCAACACGAACCTCACCAAAAACTAGGGGTGATCTCAGGTGATTCGGAAGAGTAAGCAGATCCTGCTCCACATGTGGCATCCGTCGTGTTGTTTATGTGATAACAAATCCGGTAAATAGTCTAATTTGGTAGGTCACTTTCATGAAAGCGAAGGGGATTGTAGTTACGACGTAAGGAACATATCCGATATCATTTGTGAAACGGTTATTCCATAACGATCAACCAACTCGCGATGGCGTCCGTAAAATTTACGAAGGGATGACTTCAACTTCACCACTTGGAACTCTTGGTTTAATAGCTTCCTTGTGAGTAGCAACCCTCTATCAAGAAAATCGTGATAGGAAATGCAAGCACGGGAATATCGTATCAATTGGGAGATATATACCCCGTATACAGGTGCAGCTGGAATGTTGCTACTTAGAAATGGAAAGTTCACAATTGGAAAGCTGAAATCATCTCTTTTGTCGTAAAGTTTTGTTTCAACCAACCCTCATATTCAATTTCTAGATGTAGGTCAAGATATGAGGCCGACTTAGCTGTATCTGTAGTATCCTTTATTTCTAGTTCGATGAGATAGATGCGTTCCACATAGTCACTAAATTTTGAATTATTTAGTGAAAGAACATCATCTATATAGCGGAAAGTAGATTTAAAGGATATCGCAAACTTCTTATCTTATAAGATATTCAATCATAAAATTCAACTTCTAATCTTAATAAGTTTCAATATAAGATATTCAACAACAAAATTATATCGGTTTGTGTTTTTAATGTTGTTTATTGAATTGTTATATCTTGTCCATACATTTATCATATTTTGGTGCAGATTAATATACTAGTATATAACATTTCATTGTATCACTTTAACATGTATTTGACCTTCGACCATTAACTTGAAAATGCAATCATTGATTTGTTTTACAAGTAAACTTGTCAGCGCCAGATAAAGATATCCGTCAGACAAGATGTATCAGATTCGGCATGTCATATCCCAGTCCGTGTGTCGTGTACAGTTATAACAAACATGTAGTTTTAACATTTCAATTCTATGTACCTTTTTTTGTTAATCATTTGTTTTAGGTAAATTTTCTCTTTTAAAAATATGAGCGCATCTGATTCACATATTAAAATGCGCCTTCTTTTTATTGTTTGAGTATTTGTATAATTATGCTGCGAAGGGTCATAGAACATCTGGATTTTTTTCTCTTGCCCCCCACCCCACCCCAAGAAGTTATTGTTTTTTATTTTTATTTAATAGGAGCGGAAAAGACGTATAAAGAGAGAATAGATTTGCGCCTTGATATCGAAGTCACAGTGGATTAAACAGATACAACAACCACAACATAAAAAAAAACTTTTCAAGGATACCTTTACAGGGGTAATGTTATTTATGATCTGTACATTTATTAAAATCACATGACCAAAGGAATGATAAGACATTGGGTGTAGGCTACTGTGGTTCATCAATAAACCGTTTAAAAAAAATCGTCTCTGAAGGCAAATTGAAAACAAGCTTGTTTTATGTGCTTTCCTTCAAATTTGTATCTAGTGTAAGAGTTCCGCTAATTTACAAACATGGCTACTGTTACTATCATATCAGTCGGTTTCGTACTAGGACAGATTTACTAAATGTATATGAATAAGAAAAGTCATTAGGCACCTTTTTATAACCTGGTGACACAGTGATGAGTTTGACTGCTGTACCCATGATTTGACAATATTACCTATTGTGTCTGTTTTGTTCACGCATCGGTGTAAATATAATGATATTTGATTAGATTGTCCTACAAGTGACATGTTTAGCGCTATAAAACCAGGTTCAATCCACCATTTCCTACATTTGAAAGAAGCCTGTAGCAAGTCTGGAATATGACAGTTGTTGTCCATTTGTTTGATGTGTTTTATTATTTGCTTTTGCCATTTGATTAGGGAATTTCCGTTTTGAATTTTTCTCGGTGTATATTTGTGATTTTACTGTTTTTTAACCATTTTTTTTACTTCCCCTTTTTGAATGTACCTTATGATTGTTTTTGTTTTTGTTATACTTGTTAAAACTGACAGTTATGATAGTAAAGCGACAGACAATAGCACATAGTCATACATATTTAACATAAAGTCATAAATTTCATATAACATGTAGGAATATGCCTTTATTTAATCAGGAAAATGACAGTTGATTCTCTCTCTCTCTCTCTCTCTCATATATTTACATATTTCTTATAAATTTAATTAAAAAATGTTCATTAAATTTGTATATAAATACTTGTGTCTTTTTCAGTTGTTCGAGTACTATTCTCAATCATCTATCAAGGAAGTTTTTATCAATATTAGTTGATCTCAATTGCGTAAGTATCTCAGTCCAAGCTTGTCAAGCAAGTTGTAACAATTGGGGTTACCAATTCTATATTGACTAATGTGGAGCAATCACTTTGAAGAAGAAAAAATTATACTGCATTACAGTTAATCTGTATCCCTGTAACATGTGCTCCTTTCAGAAATATTATTATATATTGTTTTATAGAGCAAACATCGATAGATCCCAATTCAAGTCCTTTTACAAAGCTGAGGAGATCGAACCCCCCTTGCTTGTTTATATTTTGGACAACTATAACAATATCTGACAGAATAAAATATTATAGTGTATGGAAACGGTGAAATTGTCGACACGGCTAATAAGCAAAAAAGTTCTACAATTTCTGTATTTTCATAAGCATCGCTCCCTATTCTAGACTGTTTGTATGTATAAGATCTTATTCATCTGTCCAAAAATAACCTGAACTGTTTGATTGTTCATGTGAATCCCCCTGTCAAGGAGGTATCTGTCCTGATCATAACTGAAGCCTTGTTTTGTATCAAATATCTTCCCTGAGTAGTGTTTGCAAACCACTATTTCAATTATGTAATTAGACTGGTCTCATAAACAGCCAGATCAATCGATGTAAGATGCAATTTTACCCAGTACTTCAATGTACTATATGGCTGTCACCTTGTCATTCAGTACTTTTTGTACTGATAGAAATAGGCTGTGCATTATATCAGTAACACCAAACATTGGTCTAATTTAAACACTGAACCCAAATGAGAAATTGTCTGATTTGGTTCTCAACTTTATTTTTACTTATTTTTCTAAATTTATTAAAAATTCCCGCCGAACAAGGAGATTGAGTGTTACTTTTTTTTGAGAATCTTATGTGTTTAAAAAGTAAAAGCACAAAAATGGATACCAACTGTCATATTACTGACTTGGTACATAATTTTCTTATGTAGAAAATGGTAGATTTAGTCTGGTTTTATAGCCAGCTAAACCTCTTACTTGTATGACAGTCGCATAAAATTCAATTATATTGGCAATGATGTGTGAACAAAACAAACAAGTATTTATGGGTTTTGCTCATTGTTGAAGGCCGTACGGTGACGTATAGTTGTTAATTTCTGTGTCATTTTGGTCTCTTGTGGAGAGTTGTCTCATGGGCAATCACACCACATCTTTTTTATAGTTATTTTAACAGTGCATTATAGTATATGAAAATTACACTAAGAACTCCTAAAGTTACTACAATTTCACCAATACGACAACTACTGACCTGAGAATGGAAATGGGGAATGTGTCAAAGAGACAACAACACGACCATAGAAAAGACAACAGCAGAAGGTCACCAACGGGTCTTCAATGCAGCGAGAAATTCCCGCAACCGGAGGTGTCTTTCAGCTGGCCCCTTAACAAATATATATATAGCGGGACGGCTACAGTGCAGGCGATTTGGTGTCACGATATCTCAGTAGCATGGGTTCGAATCCCGGCGAGGGAAGAACAACAAATTTGCGAAAACAAATTTACAGATTTAATATTGTTGGGGTGATGTTTAGACGAGTTGTATATACATAATGTACACAGCCATGTATCACCATCACTGCTGGTGATCCGATGGATAAATATACATATTGGCACTCACACCACATCTTCTTACATCTTTATAGGTACACAAAAATGTGACAAATTTAATTAAAGATAAACTTAGCGCTCCTTCCTTCAAACTGGGAAAATGGTGTTGAAGTACAACATAAGAACAAACAATTAAAAAGGGCTTAACAATGAGATTGATACACAGCAGAAAAACATTTTACGCAAACATAGACCGGACGTGGCAGAGTATATTTACATCCTTGACAACAACAAAAACACAAAACACTGATCTAAGAGTAGTTGTTTTTTTAATTTACTGATATTAAAGTCAATATTTATACCAATGAAAACAATATTCAAACAATCTAATAACATTGTTGAATTGGTAACTTTTTAACATAAGGTAAAACAAAACTTTCAAAAGTCATTTGTATCGATAAAGTAAGATTTAAGTAATTTTAGTAATTAATGTCAATATTTTCATCTTTCATTTAGATTCAACAGAAAGCGGTACATCACAAGTGTCAAAACTTTGGATAGCTGTTATAAGTGTTGGTGCTGCTGTGATTGGATTTATAGTTATAGTAACCACTGTCTACCTAATACGGAAAAAATTGACTAAACACAAAACTGAGCAAACCCTTGGTAAGTGTAAACCCACTTTCAATCCTGGTATCTATGATGAGTTTATTTACATTAACACTGGGTCGATGCCACTGCTGGTGGAGTTTTTATTCCCCGGACTTTAGATCAGATACTCTATTTTAAATCTGTTGAAACCTTACTTTAATTCCAAAGGTGAATACTTGTTATATACAATTACTTTATTTACGAATAAGTATGTAGGTGTGTGGGTTCTGTCTTATTTTTCAATTAAAAGCCAGGATACAGAGGGATACTCTAATAATAAACTCATCATACATACCAGAACTAAATTTTGTATTTACCCAAGACGCGCGTTTCGTCTACAAAAGACTCATCAGTGTCGCTCGAATCCATATAATTTAAAAACGCCAGAAAAAGTACAAAGTTAAAGAGCATTGAGGACCAAAGTTCCTAAAAATTTTGCCAAACACAGCTAAATAATATATTCCTGAGGTAGACAAATCTTAGTATTTCAATAAAATATTCTAAAGAGTGAAAACATCCTCATCGTAAAATTGAGATTGATTTTCTTTAACGTCGATGAAAAAAATTTCATGCTTCTTCAAAACAATTATGAAATTGATTGATTGATTAATTGTTGGTGTTTGACGCCACTTCTAGCAATATTGTCTATATCATGTACGAACTCTTAAAAATACAATCTCAGTTTTAACAGGCTAGTGATACATAAGATTTAAATGAAAAAATAAAAGAAGACAGTAAGATGTATATTTGTAGTATTTAAATCCTTTCTCTTGATAATTTCCAATTAAAAGGAGCCTTCTTTTTTATTTCCTTAAATATGTCCATGTTTTTACCCTTATGGTTTGGTACAAATTAATGGATTGTGAGATTGGGGTTTCATGTCAAATTTCAAAATATTGCATTAATATTGCATATCAGGACCAGAACATGCGAGTGTGTATCCCTATTTTGACAATTTCACCAAGTATGTCTGTTTTGTTCATGCATCGTTACTATAATGGAATTTGATGCGACTGTGCATTAAGCGCTATAAAACTATGTTCATAGATTACCTTAGCCGTTTTTGGCACAACTTTTTGGAATTTTGGATCGTCAATGCTCTTCAACTTTGTTTATGTTTGGTTTATAACTATTTTGATATGAGCGTCACTTATGAGTCTTATGTAGACGAAACGCGCGTCTGGCGTACTAAATTATAATCCTGGTACCTTTGATAACTATTTACACCACTGGGTCGATGCCTCTGCTGGTGGACGTTTCGTCCCCGATGGTATCACCAGCCCAGTAGTCAGCACTTCGGTGTTGACATGAATATCAATTATGTGGTCATTTATATAAATTTCCTGTTTACAAAACTGAATTTTTTGAAAACTAAGGATTTTCTTATCTCAGGCATAGATTACCTTAGCCGTATTTGGCACAACTTTTTGGAATTTTGGATCCTCAATGCTCTTCAACTTTGTTTATGTTTGGTTTATAACTATTTTGATATGAGCGTCACTTATGAGTCTTATGTAGACGAAACGCGCGTCTGGCGTACTAAATTATAATCCTGGTACCTTTGATAACTATATTCAATCTACCATTTTCTACATTTGAAAAAGTCAGGAACATTACAGTTGTTGTCCATTTGTTTGATGTGTTTTATCATTTGATTTTGCCATCTGATTAGGGACTTTCCGTTTTGAATTTTACTCGGAGTTCAGTTCTTTTGTGATTTTACTTTTAATCATTAGTCATATGATTCGCTGCTAATCCCTTACGAATCAGCTTGGCGGAGAAGCAGTAAATGACAATTTTCAATGTCTCACGTCAGGCAGGGAATCAAAAACATACCTTCACATTCGAACAAACACACTACCACAATAACACTAAGGTATATAAATAAAGGCAACAGTAGTATACCGCTGTTCAAAACTCATAAATTCATGGACAAAAAACAAAATCGGGGTAACAAACTAAAACCGAGGGAAACGCATTAAATATAAGAGGAGAACAACGACACAACACTGAAATGTAACACACACAGAAACGGACCAAGCATCAGACAAAATCCCACGAGAATAACAAATATAACATCAAAACCAAATACATGAATTTGGGTTAGACAAGTACCGTGACTCGTCTTATCGCAATGTGAATTTACACACAAAAATAAGAGAAAACAAACGACGCAACGTTAAAATGTAACACACACAGAAACGAACAATAATATAACAATGGCCATCTTCCTGACTTGGTACAGGACATTTTAAAGGTAAAAATGGTGGGTTGGACTTGGTTTTGTGGCATGCCAAACCTCGCACTTTAATGGCAATGTTAAATATAACATTGAAATGACAACATAATATAACAGGACTACAATACAAATAAATAGGAGAACATATTAGACAAAAAAACACATGATTAATAGATAACAAAAAGGTATCAGTTTAATAAAGATGTGTTCCTTATAATCTTTTTCTTTATTTTTAGTTCAAGAGGATTCACAAAAGCTGATGGACATGACGACTGTCCGTATGTATAGGCCAAAGCTACTTAGCGAATTGAGCAGCTATGAAAATCCAGTAGCTGCACCTACACAATTTTAAAATATGTACATAGACATTTATTATTTTAATTTGCACACTGTATTTAAGCTCGTATTGTACTCAACATGTAGCTTTAGATTACTTGGCACAAAATGATAGTGTTTGCTTTCCAATCGCTTTTTGTATGTCGTCCGTTTATCTTTTCTAACATTTTCGTCTCTGAAACCGCTTTTTAGCCTTCCTGAATCATTATATAATCATTGGGGAACTTTGTTTAAAACAAATATGTCCGATTATCCCGTTTCCATACCAACATGGCCTATATGGCTAAAACTTTAAAAGGGAAAATTCGCGAATTTTGACTTACTATTTGAATACGTTCATGATACCATCAGCAACATTTTCACAACTTTTTATTGAAATATGTACAATAATAACGAAGAAAATATAAGTTTTAAGGATTGATATTTACCAATTAGTTGTAACCATCTAACAATGAAAATATAAAATGATTAGACATGCAACATTTTACATTCAATAGTTAAAACACTCGTATGGTAAATCAGAGACATATATATACATGTATAGTTTTGATATAAATTGATACTTTTTAATTGGAAATTCATGAATGCTATTTTGACCAAAGATACATAATATATATTAGAAACTATTTGTAGAAAAATGTATAGAAAAGGAAAAATCGTGTTTTTATAATTTGGTGCAAGCAAACGCTATTTGCTAACCTCATCAAAATAATTGGAATATCGCCACGTAAAATTAACATATATTTGTTTTAATCTTTGTGTATTTTAAACCTGTGACGTGTAGGACTTTTCTGATGTACCCAGGAGCTTTTAAAAAAAAATCGTGGAAAGGTCCAAATTATAGTTGTTTTTTTACAGAATGTCGATTACCTGAGTTTATCAATTATAGATTGAATTATAAATACAAGCTTATTAAAAAATCAAGTGGGTTTTTTTTTAAAAATCGAATGCTTCTTTTTATCATTTTATTTGAATTTTGAAGCGTAAACCGAAGCACATTTTGTTTGAAGCGTAATGCGCACACAATCAACGCTTTTACGACCACATACAATTATATCAAATTATAAAAAAAAAATCTAATAATTACATGATTCTGCTAAAATCATGAAAATGCGGGTGCAGTCATAGCTGTTGTATTATATACGGAAATAAAATTTGATATTAAAGTGCCTCATGATTATTGTCAGCCAATCAAAATTACGGATTGTTCTATATGAAAGTAATAATTTCATCATATTTTTTAAAAAGAAATCAATTCGTTATCAAACAAAAAGCGAAATAATCCATAGAGATATTCAAACTCATAATCGAAAACAAACTGGCAATGCCATGGTAAAAAAAACAACGGAAAGAAAAAGAACAATAGACATAACACATCACGGAGAGACACGAGCCCCACCAAGAACGGGAGGTGACAAACGTTTTTTTTTTCTTTTACTTTTTGGTATACATGATCATTAGAGCAGAGACATCTAATACATTGTATTGTATTATGTCTCTGTTTTGAGTAATATCTATAAATTTATTATATAGTCTCATAGCTAATAATGTTTAGTTTAGTGTGAGTAAAAGTACTGAGTTTTTCCAGTCATTAAGTCGCTAGAATATCCAAATGCATAACTTTGATACGACTTTTGGCAATCACTTTATAAGGCATGTCAGTTATCAATTAGGGAAGAACTCAGAATGAATTGATGTATTACATGTATATATAAACGTTGTTGTAACCAGAAACATATATACATGTATGCCATTTTGAAAGTCTGGTATGCCATGCTTGTTTTGGACTGCGGTAATTAGACATCACGTGAATTGTTGAATAAACAGATGCATCAGCGGATTACTCACTAGCATGATTACATTCGGAGATGATGTCATGATGGCTACATGTCGAAAATTGTTAGTCGGGTTTAAAAATCCAATTGATTGCGTATTTTGCAACTTCTTTAAATATGCATAATGTATTTATAAAGATTACACATAATTTTTCAAATTTCCAAATTTTGTGCGAAGTTACCCGTAAAAATTGGGGTCTTGTCTGGGACATGTTTGCTTCAGATATTATAAGTAATAGATATATTCGAATATGATCAAAGAACCAGAGAATGAGAAAGAAATTATACTTTACTAAGAAGTAACTGGAAATATATTCATTCCACCGTTGGTTGTTTTAAAGACCCTAATATACGAATAACTAATACCTGCCAACACGTTTTAACATTGACTAAGGGTAAGACAAAACAATTAATTTTTCAATTTTTGAAGGTGATGATAAACGCATCACGACATTATTACAAAGAAATGATTTTCTTAGGAGGAAAACATACTGAAGCAGCTAGCCTAAAGCAATAGAAGCAACAGAAGATATGAGATATGACTAAAGACGAAGGACAAGAAGTTGAAGACCCAAAAATATCGTTTAATAGAAAACTAACGACGAAATTACACCATTATTAAAGTGATAAATGTTCACTATGAAGAACAGATTCAAAGATTGTCGGTTAAATAGGACACTCCACAGCGTGCATATCATATATACTACAGTAGCCTTATTCGTTTAACAAAAGCAATGACTGAAAAGGGGTATAATGAGCAGGAAGTAATCTATGTCATCATTCGGCAATTACCGCAGGATCTAGCCTACGCAGTAACTTCGAAGGAAAGGATAGCTCAACATTACCACACTAAAGGTATAGCAAGAGCTCATTATTGTGAGAAGACCACAACATAGTTATATATAGAACTGTGCCATTTATCCCAATAACAAAAAGAAAGTCCACAAGATATCTTGCTTCGAGTTCTAAATATTAGACAAAAGGTGGCATCTAAAGAAAAAAAAACGGGATTAAAAGGTATGTTTAAATCCATGAGAATCAAAACAGGCAGATACCACTGTTGCATGGAGTCCGCGTGTGAGATGAAAAGAACCGTATTCCAACGATCATCAAAACAAAACATTTTTTTAGTGAATGTGAGGTTGACTTTTCTTTACATGGGAAAATTAATTCAACTCCTGTAGGACACGGAAGCATTAGTATCAGTTATACCTATTCAAGGGTTGAAAGAAAACATGAACGAAAATCAAATAAAACCACTAAAAGAGTAAATGGAAGGAGAAATGATATTCCGTTCAGACAATGGGTTCGAAATTCCGTATGATGGTTGTGTATAGAGTCATTTCAAACTCAAAAGCAAAGATAAAAAACCAGAAAAATAGCTTAGAAGTGCCAATCCTACTCTCACATTCTAACATGAATGAACCGATTATTGGATATTATGTGATTGGCATTCATATCAGTGCATTTATATGTTTCGGAGTTTAGTGTACACATTTTGTTTAAGGAGTCAGCTGAAGTACGCCTCTGGATGCGAAATTTTCTAGCTGTGTTGAACCCATTGGTGGCCTTGGGCTGTTTTTCTACTCTTTGGTCTGGTTGTCTCTTTGACACATTCCCCATTTCCATTCTCAATAGTATTTTATGATGAAAAATACAGATGCAGCTAACATGTTTAAATCTGCATTAGGCTTCAAAGTCAATCGAATAAGCACCGTGTTGAACATCACAAAATTTAGTAATGTGGAGAAAGGCTCCTAGATATTATCATTCCAGGATATAATACCTCCACTTTTTTATATTAAAATTTGGCTCTAGTTAAAGCACTTAGAATCAAAGAAAGTATTGTAAAATATGGAAATGGTAGTACTTCGAAAATACACGTCGTTGTGGAGAGCACTTATTGGCGCATGGTGTTGTTTTACCAAAGAAAATAAATATGTGACTGCTTCAATAATGGAAACAGTAGTATACCGCTGTTCAAAAGTCACAAATCGATTGAGAGAAAACAAATCCGGGTTACAAACTGAAACCGAGGGAACCACACCAAAACGTAGAAGGCGTTTATGGTATGCCATATGCGGACTATAAAACTAAGGACATAGGTCGACAATTCTGCTCTTCGGTTGGGTTGTTGTCTCTTTGACATATTCCCCATTTCTATTCTCAATTTAAACGATTATCTGAAGACTGAAGACAATAACAATAAACATATTTGAGACCCACCTATCGATCTTGGCCCAAATTTGTCAGTAAGCGTAAAAAGTAGATTACAGCAATTACTCAAAGAAGAGTATAGAGCTCTTTGCAAATAGAGTTGAACTTAGTTGTGCACCAGGCTTGAAAATGAAGATATTGCTGACCAAACTCCCGTAATAGGACCTATACTTCATTACCAAAACTCTTGAGATCAAGGATTGTCTTTCAGATCACATACATATGAATGGGGTTCAACGTTGCAACTCTCTTCTCCCGATTGGAGTGTTATTGTGTTATTGTCTGTGTGAGAAAGAAAAAATGGAAGTCTACGTCTTTGTATCGAATGTAAAGACCTCATGAAGGAAACCGTATCCGATACAAATTTTCCTATAATCCAGGGTGTTTTAGACTCGCTCGTAGGGAAACAGTGGTTCAATGTAATTGATCAATGAATAGTCTATCGTCAATGATTGATGGATGAGCTCGAGGCTATTAAAAAATTAACGGCCTTTTGTACATCTTGGGGTTTGTACGAATTGAAAGATTTTCCCTTGGACTGACGGCGAACACTATCTATATAACATATACATACCATATTTACATGATGCGTTGGTATTCAGTAGGGGTTTGAAAGAATACCTAATGAATGTAAGGAATGTATTGCGAAGGATTAAATGGTATTAAGTTAAAACCCAAAGAGATAGGTACGGTATTTGGGACATTTGGGTCTGTTGATTTTAGGTCGCTGATCCATAAAATATAAAACTAGGTGAAGGTCAAAGGTCAAGGTTAAATTCAAAATATTGACTTTTACTTGTCCCTTGATCTCCTCTGTCACTTTTAAAAATACGTATAAAAGAACTAGTGCAAAATGTTTGCTTAATTATGATCAAGATAGGATACATTTGTTCAGAACGATTCAATGACATCTTATAAGAGTTATTGTAACAATTTAAGGTTAATTGATTATTACTTTAACTTGGTACATAATAAAGCCATAAGGTTTTTTATAAACTTTTGGTTGACGTGTGACCTTGAAAAATATTCACCGGAAAATACCGTTTGTAAACCGGAAAATACCGTGTGTAAACCGGAAGTAGCTAATTTTGAAATTATTTCATTGAAAAATACATAGAAACAAAAGAGTTTTTAAATATGTTTACATAAACCTATCATTTGAGACCGGAAGTGAATTTTACGTTACCGGAAATATCTAATGTCTCCCATATTACTATACAGGCAAAAGTATATAATGTTTGTTTCATTATAATGCGTTATTCTGATCCTAGCTAAAAAATGTAATTATAAGTATTGAATGCTTCTTTTTGTAACTTCATAGAGGTGTAAAAGCGTTGACCGAAGAACATTTTGTATGAAGCGCGGAAGCGTTTCATTCTAAAAATGTGCGCACGGCCAACGCTTTTACACCTCTATGAAGTTACAAAAAGAAGCATTCAATTCTTAAATAGAAACCATATATTTTTGGAATCAGTAAATAAAGCTATCATGTCCGATTTGAAGTGACATTTTTAACCGGAAGTTAATAATTATCTCCCTTGTTTTAGGCAAAAATATATAGAAAGATTTATTTATTGTATGTATGAAGAAACCTATGCTTGGACGCCAATAGTAACTTTGAGTAAACCGAAAGTAGCTTCTCATCAATAATTAATAAAATTGAAGTGGAAAGACCTTCAATTGTTCTCTAAACAATTCGTTTTTTATACCGTTTTTTATTCCATTTGTATTTTGTCTGTAACCGTCAAAATAAGAGACTTATTACAAGATATAATTCCTTACTTGATGAAATTTTTTTTTCATCTGACCTTGAACCTTAACACCATTCATCTAGATTTTGAAGAACGATAGCATTAAGGTAGATTCATGGGACCTAGATTCATGGAATAACGCCATCTCGGATTGTACTATTGCAGTACGCAATCAGTCAATTAAATTTTTAATTTTTACTTGTAGCAAGAAAACAAGTTCGGTGACACAAAATCTATCTTCTCACAATTTATTTCAAAATTCTATCTTATAGATTTTTTTAAGCACAAAAGTGTGTTTTTTCATGATCCTTCTAAGCAAATTAAGGCAATTTTCAACGACTCATAGCTTGAAAAATAGCACGGTAAACCATCCTTTTTATTATATATTTGAAAAGAGCATAGTAAAAGTATAAGAAAATTCTATCTCAAGAAACGTATACCTATGATCTACCTTAAACAGCAAAATATATGTTTCTAAACATCGTCATTAAGTCTTGTAGATTCTATCTTGATAAGGCTTAGTGGAGGAAAATACAGAATTTAGGTATTGAAAAAGAATACAAGAAAATTGGAACTATCCTGAGTAAACGGTTTCAACAATTTTCGGATTAGCGTTTCTTAAACCAGAAGATGTGGGTGATAGCTTTGATGAGGCTTTTAAAGAGTTCCTGATATTAGTTAAATTTTGTTGCTTTTTAATAGATATTTCCTATTTCGAGATAGTAGTAACTTTTTAATTGCTATTGGAAACAGAACAACACAACAATGTTTATTAGAATAGCTATACTCGGTGGTATGTATTAATACATTTCATTGAATTTGAACATTACTTTTTTTTCCTTTTACCAATTATACCTCATCACAACTTTATGTTCGTACTCAAAAACATTGATTAACCAACTAGATGCAATTTAGTGTCTATGGTTATTGTTTGGCAGCAAAAGAGGAATAATCATATTCAGATTTTTTTTGTTACCAGTGACGGATAAATTCTGGATTGTCATGCTTTCTCATCAATTATTGGTTTATCAATGTCTTATGGTTGTAGCATGTTAGATCACAAATATATATGTTTTCGTATCAAACTGCAAGGAGAATTTCATTTCCTCTTAAGCTATTAAAAAAGTTTTTTTTCAATAAATACTTTTAAAAATGGGGATATACGGGAATTTTTCCAATCAACAATGTTCACTGCAAGGAAATTTCTGACTGAAATTGATGTTTATATACTCTGGCCCTTTCAAGGAGTGCACCTCCTGATTGCCCTTTATAATTTTCTTTGCACGATGTGTTAGCCACTGTTGAGTAAAGCACCTGATTATGAGTTTTACTGTTGTGTCCTACATTCACTTAAAATGTCTGTCCAGATTTATAAATCACAAAGTCTTCTCTGGCAATTAAGAAAATACATGTTTAACATCTTCGATCTCCGAATCTTTGAACATCTTTTTTATGTTCAGGCTTTAAATTTGAAAAGATTAATTTTCATTCACAGTTATATAATTTAAACCGTGATATGATTGACAGCATTCCGCCACCGCCTGTCTGTCGATCGGGTAAAACTATATAGAACGTCATAGTACATGCATTTGGTTGGTTTAATGCATCTTATAATACAACATACACTTAGACTCATATTAGTAATTTATTTGGTGACTCGCAAATCAAATAACCTTTTCCTTTTATATCCGTACGTGCTATATTAAATAACTTAATAAAAAAAACTATGACTTTAAACTAAACGACAGACGCATGTTCATATCATTGTCAAACTAAATCGATACAAACATTTTATAAAAAAGTCTTTTGCAAACAAAAATAGTGTGTAAGGTAAGTACAACGGAGAAATTTTGTGAACTGTTTATTTTATGCACCCGAATTCAGATAACGATTTGTACTTCAACCCAGTGATACCCTGTGATAAAGATTTTACTTGGGTAATATATCATATTCTATTTTTACCAAGATGGACTTGTTTGGTATTGGTAAGTTTAATTAAATACATCTATAATTACATGTTCGGATAAAATAAGAGAAATATAAAATAACATCATATATTGTTCAGATATTCCATACAGTAACACAAACACTACTGTAAAACTCTGATCATTTGATTGCAATTTTAATTTTAAAACATTAAAAGCTGCATTGGTTGAAAGTGTTTAATATTAAAATGATGCATTTTATTTCCAGTTCCCACATTTAATTTTATCAAAATAGACCATATAATGAATTACAAAACAAAACAGTTGCCGACAGTATAAATTATAATCTTAAGCAAATAAAACCTATAACCTATAAAATATTTACCTTTAAGATAAAAGAATGAAAATATGTATGAATTGTCATGTTATTTTTCAATTTTGTGATTAAGGAAATTGAATGCTTTCACGTATTACACAACTCAGGTTTTCTTTCTTGTTTGTAATACCTTGTTCATTACAAATACATGATGCGGGAAATAGTAACTCTTATGCTATATATAACGCCTCAGTGATAATCGACTGTCTGATGCATGTTAAGATAAAAGATCAAAGTTAACTAAGTTTTAAAATCTGTCACATCAGTCTAAGTTTATCATTAACAATTGATATATACTCTCCAACTTTGTGGACTAGATAATTTATACTCCACGACAAACTAATTTCAAGTTTGTTTTTTGTTGTTGATCTTGTAAAGCTGATTTAGTCTTTTTTACTTGCAAAACCCCCACAAGGGTAAAAAATTAATGGTCAAATAACAATTTCGGCAACACTTACCTTATATGTAGATCTTGTCATTCTTGCTATCTATCTTTTATAGTATTCAAGATAATTAACAAACCGCAAAACAATTAAAAAGTAAAATTTATCATTAATGGACAATACTACTATAAAAAATAGTCTGGCAGTTTTGATGTAAAAAGACAGAAGGTTGATCCCAACATTCGTACCATTTCTGTCTTTTCATATTTTGCCTGTTCACAGGTATTCTAAAAACAATAGACCGTGACAATACTAGCATTTTACTCTTATGTTCTATTCTAGCCATGTCGGCCAATGTTAGTTGGCATGCCAGGGTCATCTGACATATGTTTAAACTAAATAAGTAAAGCATAGCAGATAAGAAGTCTAAAAAACACGCTATATACAACTATGTGCATGCACTGCACCGGCATGTGATATTTGTAACTATTGTTTGTACAAGTTTGGTCAATAGCTAATGCCAGATTTGTGCAACATTAAAACGAAACGATAACAAAATCTTTCAGTTACCTGTCAGTTCTGACTTTTGTTCGCTGTTTCCTGTGATCTAAAATAACAGTATTGTATTCTATTATTCATTTTTTTTCAAGAACTGCTTACAATTAATGGGCTATCATCTTCGACATTTGTTACAGGTTTGGTATTTTTTTTTACATCGTTTTGGCTCATATAGTTTACTGCTAAAAAATAAGAAAAACATGATTGCCAATGATACAACTTTCCAACAGAGATCCATTGATAAAGAAGTTAGTAACTACGGGTCATCTTCAACGATGAAAAACGCTGATGCTTCTCTTTGTATGAATTACTTTAAATGCTTCAATTGCAATCGTTTTGATTGTTTAAAAAAAAATAAAGAATGAAGTTCGGAATTTTCAAGTAGATATTCATAGTTTATAGAATTTTCTAGTATAAGCATTGCTTTTAACTTTTATACATACGTCATTATTTTCTATTGTCAAGCGTTGTAATATTGACAATCATATCACATTATTTCATTTTCAAATCAATACCTCTTTTTTTTATGTATTTCGTTTTTTTCCATACCACAGTGTTAAATTATTGGACAATAACTAAAATTTGAGAAAAGAAACGAATATTATGTTGTAAGTACCTAGCCTGATGCCAGGCTTTTTGCATTTAACTGAATTTGATTTCAGTTGAATAAGTTCTCAGGTTGTAGGGATATCAACAACACACATTCATCCATACGGTTTTTGATATGTTTGCTTTTCGGTTAAGGATATAGTATAAATATTGAAATTGTTCGTGTGATAAGTAAGGATAAAATTCAAGAAGCAATTTACATTTTAGTTAGATCTAGGTGTCCTTGGTCTTATAACGCAAAGTCATTGTATTTTGGGTATATCGTCAAATACAAATATGTTGTGTATTAAAAGGATTTTATTTAGCTGAGGATATATAAATTTCAAATACAACAAAGCAATAACACATGTTATACGTCTTATTACATTAAAATAGATTCCTCTGAAGTGTTTCAAATGAATATTTTTAAATATATCATTCTGTAGACAGACCATAGATATAATATTATCTAATGCTTTAACAAATAAATTTACTAGTTCTCATATAGACTTCTTAAGCGTCTTGGCAAAAAACCAAATAGCATATTGAATGATAATGCTTTTAATGACGATAAAACATTTCATCAAGGCTAGAAAAAAAAGACGTATGCAAGTGAGTGTTTTATCCAGGCCAGTTATATAGCTTTCATTATATTTTACCTGCCTAGACCACATGCTCAGTCAATATATTAGTTAAATTAAGTTTTTTATATGATCTATACACTTTATTGTTATCTCTACGGTGTCACACTATGAATAATACGATACACAAGGACAAAAATGTTCAACTTCTCTAACTTATCAGAAAAATATAAAAAATGTCCGTGCATTGAAAGAGAAATCAATCCGGTGGCTATAGGTGATACTTTCACTATTTTCTTGTACTTTCCTGTAATGATGTCCCATTAGTCTTGTTTGCATGTTATTATTGAACAAAAACAAATATAGTACTATATGTGTCTCTATTATTCTTAAATGCTTAGTAACCTTTTTTAAAACAATTTTAAATACATAAATTTATTTTGTTTCCTGCATGAAGACAACCAAGACATAATCTATCCATTAGTACCTTAAACTAAGTCAAGGAAGTAGTTAAAACAAAGGATATAGAAAGAGAAGTAGTATAACACTGAATAGAAGATAAGTTGACACTAAACTTAACGTTTTTGTGTGTGCAAAGATGCACAAAAATCTTTATAAGGTATATATGAACCATATGCAAACATCGTAAACGTATGTCATGCACATTTGATGACAATCATTGATGCGTTTGACTGGACTCCATTATTTTGATACCCCTGGAAAACGAGTGTGGACAAGGCCTTATGGATGTTAATATAATCTCTCTATTTGCAGGTAATGATAACGATTATCTACAGTGTAACCTAGTTATCATCAGCTTGAGATAGTTGTGTTTCGAGATGACACCAGGGGGATGGCTACCCGTCAGATAACACGACTGTTACTGATAGCATTGGCATTTTATGTTTTTGGTCTCATATTTTTCCTGACTGGAAATGATGTCAAGGTTATAAATAAAACTGGAGATGATTATTTACCAATAGATGAGGTGTTCATAAAGGCATCTAATAAAACAACGTATTCATACGATAAACAGGTTCTGTTGGATATCCGACAACTTCACAGGTCAAATATTTCATCACCGAAAAAGTCCGAAATTCAATCTAAGTTTGATAGGTTGTATAAATTAAAAAAGAAAGATGCTTTACAATCAATAAAGAGAATTAAAAAACTTGGAAGTGGTAAACTTCAAATGAGGAAACGATATAAGAGTAAGATAGAGAACGGCAAAGCACTTACAAATCAAGATTATTGGGACAGTTTAAAAAATCTTACATTTAAAGAGAAAGTAGATCATATTTTGAAAATATATCGTATCCAAAATAGTACAACAAATCTAAAGCTGCTATCGATAACGACAGCTAAACAACCTATACGCAGAAGTTACAATAATACTACTGATAATAATTACCAAAAGAAAGAAAACACTAAATACCATAATACAAGAGAAATCAACTCTACATTAACAAAAAGTAATGTAGGATTTTTAAAAGTAGCCGAAGATATTTATGTATATGCATCGTATTATGATAACAGGAAGGAAACACGTTTTATAAGAAATGTTATAATAAGCAGATCTGCTAAGAATTTCAATCAACAACTTTATTGTCACTTTTGGAATCCTATCATAAATGGTTGGGAATCGTCTGTATTTGTGTTCTATGAGACTTGTGAAAACCATCTCAAGGCGTTTGCAGCTTATAT
The DNA here is from genome assembly GCA_019925275.1 of Mytilus edulis. Taxonomy (NCBI): domain Eukaryota; kingdom Metazoa; phylum Mollusca; class Bivalvia; order Mytilida; family Mytilidae; genus Mytilus; species Mytilus edulis. Next base: position 18,694,380 of record CM034353.1, read on the forward strand.
AGGGTCATGTGAAATTCCAGACAATGTGCAATTTGATCATATTTACATTTCAAATTCTGAAGATGCAAACAGCGAAGAAACGAAACACATTATTCCTGTCATACAACATTCAAACAAATCTGAAGTAAAAGGCGATTTAGCTGTTTGTGTCCCGCCATTATTTGGGACTGTTAATTCTTTACGCTTGTTAGAATTCATAGAATTTTCTATCATACTAGGATATAAGCATTTTACTTTTTATTCACAAAATGTTACCAATGAAACTTTAAAAATCTTAAAACTTTATGAAAAGGAGGGTCTAGTTACGATACTTGATTGGCCTTTACCTATACAAGAAGACTGGATCTGGTATCACGGACAGTCAGCTGCCGTGTGGGATTGTCTTTATAGAAATATGTATGTTTTTAAACATGTGGCATTTCTTGACATCGACGAAATTATTTTCCCTCGATCTGATGAAACGCTTCCAAAATTCATAGACAAAACAATGAAATCATACCACGAACAACACTCGGAAGGTGGCGACATTTGTGCAATTAGATTCCAGAGTGCGTACTTTGATCCCCTCGAGGATACAATCGTTTCAGATATTTTTGATTTTTCAGACCACATTGAGAACCATTTAGTCACATTAAATTCAATAACCAGAAAGGAGGATTTTAGTACTGTTCGGACAAAAATGATAGTTGATCCAATCAAAATCTTTGAAATTGGTATACATCACGTGAGCAAGCCAATGGAGGAACATTTCAAAGTTGAAAATATTAATCCTGAGATTGCATATATCCATCACTATCGAAAGTGTCAAAGTAACTTTGGTGGGCGTTGTTTTGGTCGAATTACTGACGATCACGCAAGAAGATACCGCAATCGTTTGCTTACAAGATTGAAATGGCGCTTTTACTATCTGTTTAAGGAAATGTTATAAAATTGATTAGAATGTTATATAATCTTTTGCTCACTTCATTTGGCTCAAATGGTTATTGCAGGTAAAACATCTATGTGGGACAATAACAAAACATAAAATTGAGAATGGAAATGGGGAATGTGCCAAAGAGACAACAACCCGACCATAGAAAAAAACAACAGCAGAAGGTCACCAACAGGTCTTCAATGTAGCGAGAAATTCCCACACCCGGAGGCGTCCTTCAACTGGCCCATAAACAAATATATACTACTTCAGTGATAATGAAGGTACCGATAATGAACGCCATACTAATTTCAGTTTATATTAAACAGTCATGTAGCATAGAGTTATATAGACGAAGAACAGAAATAAAAAAGCTGGTTTTTGGTTTTGGTTTGGCCAAGTGCATATAGGAATGATGTGTCATGAAATATTGCAACTTCTCTTTTTCCCCATTACTTTTCTTGTTTTGTCCGTGAGGAGTATTTTCTTCTTCTTTTAAACAGTTTACGCCATGATCATTCTTCAGACGTCTTCTCTTTTAAATTGTGAAAATCATTTTTTTCAGTATGTTTATCGAAATTGGTATGAATGATATACTGATTATTTGGCATATTCATAAATAGTTTCCCGTTAAGATATTTAACATATATTTTGACATGGTCAGTTAGTTGTTGTCTATATGTTTGCATTGTTAATGTTTTTAAAATATTTTCGGGCAAGTTATGATCAGTTATGAAAGTTTTTGATTAATTTTTTATTTGTATGTTGTATATTGGGGTCTTTGTTCTTCAGTGCAACTGTAACGTGATCTATATCTATCAATAAACTATCATGGATACCAGAATTGAAATTTAGTATTTGCGCCAGACGCACGTTTCGTCTACAAAAGACTCATAGGTGACGCTCGAATAAAAAAAAAGTTAAAACGGCAAAATAAAGAACGAAGTTGAAGAACATTAAAGGACCAAAATTTCATAAAGGGTTTGCCAAATGCAGCTTAGGTAATCTATTCCTGAGGTAGAAAAGCCTTAGAATTTCAAGAACCTCACCAAACTCTATACAAGGTTTGTCTTTATCTCGCGGTTAACATTTATTCGTGTTCTTGGCATAACAATTATCTTTAAAAGATCATAATGCATATTTTAAAAGTACCATTCACGTTGCAAAGTATCCGTTTCCATGAATCAGATCAAAAAATTAAAATGACGAAAGTCGACAAATACATAGTTCGAAAAGTTGTTTTTATGTTTTCGCCCGTTGACATTCAAGAATAGCCTATATTAAATAAAAAAAAAATATGATCCAATGTTGAAATCATTGTTTAGTTAAACATTATAATTATAATAAGCTATATGATTGATCTATAAAATCACAAAATCTGTCGTTTAGAATAAATTTGAAAACCTGATGATGTCAAGCTGGACAGAGTAGTAGAACGTGTGTTAATTGGATATAGGAAGATGTGGTATTAGTGCCAATAAGACAACTCTCCATCCAAGTCACAATTATAAAAGTAAACCATTATAATGTGTTAAGTGTCTTCATTTGAAGTTCCACAACATCTTCATGAAGATGACTCTCTATCATAACTATTAATGTGTGTTTAGCGATTCAAATAGGCAAGTTCCAGTTAGGACACGTATTTTGATTTCTCCTTATTTTTCAACATCCGAAATAGTTGATGATAAGCTAATCCAAACAGCGTGTACAGATCCAATTTTTGATATGGTTACATCCAAATGTTTTAGCAGATTCAATTTCTTTGCGGGCACCAATGATCTTGAAAAATCAGTTTCACAGTAGTTTCCCGTGATAATTGGTGTCTGTGTAACTTCATGCTGACAGATCGTAAAAAAGCTAACGTGTATGCGACCTTACAGAAGAAACTAAGTTGATTATCTAAATTGCATAACTACTCTTTCTACCAAAATCCTGCATTGTTGAGTTGTCACATGAAATAACATAATAAAGGAACGAGTGTTAACTTTTAGTGCCAATAAGAGCAGGTATTCAGCTCAAGAACCCGTTCGTTAAGCTAGACAATATTTGAAAGATTTGGTATGGAAGCGTTACAATATGTCTAACTGCATGCTTATCTCCATTTTATAATACCGAAAGAGAGTGACGTTACTGATTATTTTGTACTATGACGTGTGTGGCTGTAACGTTACGCACGCTGTTCCTACAACCCCTAGGATTTGTAACACAATCTTCGAAATTTCCTCCGCAAAACAAAATAAAAATGTTAGCAAACACGAACCACTATTAAAACAAATTCAATATATGTTTTAAATTATGTTTTTATAGCTCTTGATCATATACTAAGTAATATCTAGTATATTTGAGGATTAAAATAACAAAGCTATGTGAAAAAAACGGATGTCCAACGTTACATTTATGAAAAACTGTTTTGACTCTTATGTATAGTGATCATATTTCTTATTCTCTGATCTTCCGGAAACTTGGCAGGAACAACGGCATGTGTCGGTTCTTTGTGGCGTTAAAGCCGTTATTTTGCCAAATTTCATTTGACTCGGTGGCCGCATATTAAGCTGGAATAAGAAAAATGTCCAACGACGTTTTTCGGTAACTTAACGACTGAAAGTGAATTTTATAAGTAGATATAGCGGAAAACGAATAAAAAGAGTAAGACAATAATAACATCTACCAAAAGTACAAACATTTGCCTCATTGTTCGTGAGTTCAAATATTGCAGATTTTATAAAATCCTCTCTACACAATCGTTTTTCAAGCGGTAGCCATTTTGTCCAAGTTGATATTTCATTTTTCAAAGCAGTTAACGCGTATTTTTTAACTGATATTTCAATAAGTTATTTATAATTGATCAAAACAAAAGTTAGATACACGAAGAGTACAAAATGCCAAAATTCTTTTCTTATTAACTACATATTTGGGTCTTAAAGGAATACATTTTTTCAACACATTACAAAACGGTAGCCATTTTGTCCAAACGTCTAAAAACGTTGAAAATTCCGAAAAACGCTAATTTCCGACGTTACATGTCCTAAAGTTTCAATTAAATGTTCATGATAATTAAAACAAATCGTTTGGTGAAATTTGGAAAAAGATGTTGATGGCTGCCGAAAAAAAAGAATAGTGCATGTTGCTACATGTATAGACTCCGGCCGGGACATAGATTCGACACAGGTTAAATTTTGCAATTTTTATTGATCGTTTATAGCTTTTATCGATTTATTTAAAAGAATCGTGAAAAGGGAAATTAAATCTCATTACATGAACTTCGTTCAACTTTTGCAAAGACAAATTGGAAACACCAAGACAATCCTCTAAATGTAAAATGCGAATTTTAATTTATGTTGCGGAAGGACTACGAAATAGATCATTTAAAGTCGTCACTTCAGTAAGGTGCATTCACCAATTATATTAAACGGAATTTTTTACTTCGCAATTTGTCCTGCTATTCATGTTATAACTGAAAGTAATTCCTGTACTACATGTACTAGAGAAGCCGGAACTTTTCGTAAATATTAACTTGTGCATGAAATTGAGGTAATTGAAAGACAAATCCGAAACAGCGACGAAAACCGTTTCATTGAATTAATAAAACCCGGGATTATATTAGCCGTTTTTACGGACAATTCAGGAGTAGATTACTATATTTTAAAATGTATATCAGAAGTTAAACAATTAAAGCAAGTAACTTTAGAAGACTTGGAAAATAATTCTCAAGCCAAGATTCAAGAAATTGAAGGGGTGTATTTCGACAAATTATGTGCCAAGGAAAATACAATTCTATTCAAATTAATCAAGGTTAATTTAAGTCCATACGTCGGGCCTTTTATTACAGTTTTTGTAAGAGTTCTTTACTGCACTCCTAATTACTCCCTATTCCGTATTTCTTGTTAATTCGACCTGTTGATACTGTTTATAATGCTTTTTTGTCATTTTTTATTTATACGGATCTTGTCTGTACACCAGCTTTGATTATTTGTAATATCTTCACTTATTCTTACAACATTTGTATAAACTTCAAGATTATAAAAAAACCGGTTTTTTTTCTAAAGTGAACATTGATTGGTTAAATATTTCTCAGTCATGTCCTGTTTTTGAATTTGTTTGTTAGCTTTTTGGTCATGAATGTTTGTCTCTAATATTTAATTAACTGTGCATTTGTATTCAGATATTGCAGATCAAATTTATTCGTTCATTGTTTAATCATACGTTTTTTGATTGAGTTAAGTCTGCCAATTGATATTTTATCGTATGTTTTTCTTTGTTGTGATGTTATGCTATTGTTTCAGAAAAAGGGAGAAGGTTTGGATCCATTAAAACGTTTAATCCCGCTGCAAATGTTTGCACCTGTCCTAAGTCAGGAATCTGATGTACAGTAGTTGTCGTTTGTTTATGTAATATATACGTGTTTCTCGTTTCTCGTTTTGTTTATATAGATTAGACCGTTGGTTTTCCCGTTTGAATGGTTTTACACTAGTAATTTTGGGGCCCTTTATAGCTTGTTGTTCGGTGTGAGCTAAGGCTCCGTGTTGAAGGCCGTACTTTAACCTATAATGGTTTACTTTTTAAATTGTTATTTGTATGGAGAGTTGTCTCATTGGCACTCACACCACATCTTCCTATATCTATTAAAAATGTTTCGATTTACTTGCAGAGTGTCAGATATATTTGTATTGGGTTGAATTAAGGGGTCAGACTTTGGTTCAGGGAGATAACTCTTTAAATCAGTTAAGCTTTTGTAAAAGTCAAGTTCATCAATGTATTTTAAGCATTTACATGAAACAGATTGAAAATAGTCTATGTAACCTAGAAGCTTAGAATATATTTTTGAAAATGGTTGACACAAACGTACTGATGATTTTAAGAGTTATTTCCCTTAACCTAGGTCTACCTCCTTAAGATAAAGAAATTTTACAATAACAGATGATATGCACCATGAAAGTTAAACATCCTATGATAAAAGTTTTGCACAGTATTTATGGAAACCGTATACATGTATTTCCGTCCAATTTTTCCTTCCTACATAACTTGCGACAGTAAGCACTGCATTTTTAGGTGAAATAACTTAAAGGTAAACATTATTAAATCGATTTCCACAACTTGAGGTAATTTATGATAAAATGATATCACAAAAAGAACAGAACCAGAATCAACCAACAATATATAAAAAAAACGAATAAAACTTGCAAAAATTAATCAAAGTCAAAAACCCTCTTTGACGCCGCATTTTTAGTGTAACGTCGTGTTGTAGGAACATCGTGCACAACGTTTGTATGTACCGTGGAAATAAGTGTTCAACAAGAACAGAATTCTATTTGAAAATCTAATACATACTTGCATCAATATTTAATTTATTCTTCTCTATTTCTGCCCTTATTAGACCGAGATGTTCAATATATTTAGATGGATATTCATGTATAGAGTTGTTGCCTAAAGTGGATTTCAAATAGGTTCTGTTAATATGTTTAGGTTTATTGAGGATGAGTGCCTTAGTATTTGTAGGGTTAATTGGTTGGCAAATTATGATTGAAATATGAAAGAGTTCCATCCTGGCGTACCTCCTTATGAAAATGAAAGCCGTCACTGATGTTTTCTTTCTAGTAATCTGACCTTCGAAACAAGACCACTGTATAGGATTTTTACTACAGTTCACAGGGAATGGCTTTGTGTGTGGTCATGGGATCGTTCAATATTTTTATGTGATCCACCTCATCAAATGCCTTCTGCCTGTCATAGCAAACAGATACAGACCAGTCTTGGGCATAGATATGTAATTTATTCATAAACCCGAATTGAAGAGTTGAGGTTTTGAACTTCTGAGTCAGTGATGAGGGGGGGGGGGGGGGGGCAAGGGGTTTAACTGTTATGCTGTTATGGGGCAATTTTATTCTTTGTTATCTGTTATTTTGAAAATATATTTGCTGTTAGCTGTTATTGTCTTATTCTTTGTTAGCTGTTATTGGGCTTTTAATTTTTTTGTTATCTGTTATTGTGATAATGTATTTGCTGTTAACTGTTATTGAAAATTGGAATGTTAGCATTTTTTTTGACAGTCAATATTTGGTATAAATTGAAGATCATTGGCCATTGGGGTCTACCGCTACTGATATGTTTGTCCCGTATTCAGAGAAGGATTCCATTAACATATACCCATCAGGCCATCACAGAAGTGTGGTCCAGCTAGGACAATTCAAGTATATCTTATGATTTATAATCCTTTGTAATAAATTTCATTTTTTTTATGAATGTGTATTTAGAATTATCTTAATTTTTTGTATGAGAATAATGTTCCTTGTTTTCCGTACGAACATATTAAATTAAAATAATTCTTAATATGACAAAAAGGAAAACATATATGGCCAGGAATATCTGACAAGGATCTCAATTAAGGACTAGGTCCTAACAACCACTTAACCTTTTATATAATATGGTACATAGACTCAGCTCTGTAATTCTTTTCAAAGTAGAACCAAATGCATTGTACAATGAAAGTTCCAACCATGAACTTGGGTCCGAAGCTGCACATAACTCATTACAAACAAAGATTTATTTCGTTTCAAGCCATTGTTTCCCTACTAAACTATGTATTCTACTTACTAGTACACTTGGTACAATCAAAAACCTCAGCTGATAAATAATTGTTCAAATAAGGCCTTTGAAAATAGTGAAATAAATTGCTTTTAGAGTGTCAAAAAGTACTTGATAAATTGCATGCTTATAATTGGTGCTTTTGATTTTTCTACCCTATATACCACTTTGCCTCATAGTTTTATTATGAAAAAATCACACATCTCATTTGTGTGACTATTGCTGGAGAACTGTTCAGTAGATATACCCAATTTATCTGTTGCATTGTCGGAATGAAGCTGCTAAATGGCATCACAGATATTTTAAGTACTGAATTAAGGTGTAAATTCTTCCTGTTCGCAAAGTTGTTGGTTGCTATTGGGTCTGATATTACAGACTTTTGTGTCAGAAACCCTCACCTTTAGGACAGACAGGTCCTCAAAATATTTTGATAAGCTTTGTGTTTGGTCAGCGTCAGAGTAAAACAAGTGTTCTGTGCTTTCCATTATGCACATTGCATGCTTATTTTGTTGCCTCTATTTCAACGAATAAAACTGTGGTACATTTCTTTACTTGTGTTCTCTATTTCTTCCTTATAAACTGAGCCGTTTCTATGAGGGGGAGGACAGGGGGGTACCCTTCTCCCTTCTCCCACCCCTCTTCTCCTTTCTCCTACCCCGTTCTCCTTTCTCCCATTAGAATGAAACATCTCCTTTTGAGATATTTTTTCTTGAAATATTAGATCATTTCTAAAAGGAGAGATATTTTATTTTTTCTCCTTTCTCCAACTTTTTCTCCTTTCTCCCAGCCTTCCTCTCCTTTCTCCTTTATCCCACCCCTTTCTCCTTTCTCCTACCCCCTTTCTCCCTGTCTCCCTTACCTCCCCCTCTTCTATATTTCGTTCTATCCTCAGTTATTTTCTTAGATTCCATTGTGCCAAGATTGTGTCTGCCGTCTTGAAGTTCTCAGTATGTTTTTTCATGTGATGTCCAAAGATGATATCTTTCCTTATATATTGGGAGTAGCTTTAGAGGTCTTCACACAACCAATGTTCCTGTATGTAAATCATACCTGATGACGTTTCAAATGTATTAAATAACAATGTGTTTGCTTTCCCTTCCATATAATTGTGGTCAAGTGTAGGTAGCCGTTAATGTTTATTTCGTGGTGTAGTGGTTAGTGCATCAGACTACTAACACAAAGGTTCCTGGTTCGATTCCCGTTTGGGATGAAAATTTCAGGAACTCAATTTTCGGCTCTCCCCCGACACCATTTTCGAGTATGGTCTTGAGGAAACGCTGATAGTCCGTCGGAAGGGGACGATAAATGGCTGACCCATGTTAAGAGAGAGCCATATCTCTTGCACGTTAAAGACACCCTTGTAGATTTCGAAAAAGAGTAGGCTAATGCCGCTACAAGGCAGCACTCGCACCCGCAAAGTGGAAAGGGATTAATATAAGTTGCAAAACTTGTTTTCCAATCCACTATAAATAAATATGTTTAAACTAATGTTTATTTCCAGTGACTGTTTCTTGATTTTATGTGTTTTTGGCTATACCTAGATTTGGTGAGCGGTTGATTTGGTCGATTTAAAAAAAAAAAATTCTGACATTGCTGTTTGGGATACAGCTCTATACTCTGCGTGTTAATTTTTCTTAATCATTTTGGCAACAGTGCCATGTTTGTTTATGGAATAAATCCCCATATATATATATAAACAAGATTCTTATGGAACATTCAGATAAATTTGGCACATTAAGCCTTAGTTTCAGAGAGAAGTTTTTACTTATCAAACTTTATGATACAGACATACAGATAAGGACAGCCTTTCAATGACCTACATTATATTTTTTCAGTGGCTTTACCTTTGAGAACACCTATAGTTACGGTCAAATGAAAGATTTGTAGATCTTAGCCAGTTATGCATCTTTGAAAAAATCTGTAAAAATTCTCCAAATTTTACATCCAGTGAGGTGCATATTGTCACAGTATTTACATTCTAGAAGCATGAAAAATCTCGAGTTATAAATCTACCTGCATTTAACTTTAAAATACCAAAGAAGCAGATGTAAACAAGTCAAATATGTTAACTTTCTTTTATTTTCTTTCTAAGATAAAGAGTTCCATTTCTATTATTTTATTTCATCTGGATATCTGCCTGAAAGTAAGGTATGCAAACTAGTTTAACCCCACCACATTCTGTATGTGCCTGTCCCAAGTTAGGAAAGCCTGTTATTCTGTGGATGTAATTCCTTGCTATATTATATATATCATATTTGTTTGTGGTTCATTATTTTGCACATAAATCAAGCCTTTGGTTTTCTAGTTTGAATTGCTTTACACTTCTCATTCTGGGCCTTTTATAGCTGACTATGCAGTATGGGTTTTAATTGATGTTGAAGTCCATACAGTGACGACTAGTTGTTACATTTAATGTCATTTGGTCTCTTGTAGAAAGTTTACTCATTGGCAAGCATACCATATCTTCCTTTTTAAATATATAAGTATAAACCTCAAATATATTTTTAACATTTAGAAATACATATAAGAAAAGAGATGTTTTTGGTCCCTATATTTAATAAGACAATCTACTGGTCAAAATAATAAAGAATATTGCCCACATATATCTAGTAAATAATTGCCCTTATAATTAGCTAGTGAATAAAATGATAAAAGGTATACTTCATAACTGTTCACAATCACTACATGTACTATCATGCACTATCAACAACAATTAAAATATAAATGACTTCAGGGTAATATCAAATCTTCTTGGTTTAACGTAATTTGTTCTAGGTATAATATCATGAAAATGCTTCACATCAATTTGTTCCATTTTGTACTAGCTTTTGGTGGCATATTTCACCTTTCCAGCTTCATTTATTTCACAGATATGCTGAAAAGAGATGGAAAAAAAACATTAATGTGAAAAAGAATGAATTCCTCCATATGAAAATAATTGTATAAATTTATGTAAAACTAACTGTTGGTTATATTATGGCTAAAAAAAAATTAAAACAATTAACATAATAAGAAAAATTAGGGAGTACACTATTGAAATTCCTGTAAAAGATCTGTGTTAAGATTGTGTGGTTTCTGATGCAAATTCTACTAAAATTTCTTTCCAAAATGAAAACAAATTGAAATTAAATCATTGCACAATAACTATATAAAGAGTCAGCTGATGATTTCAATCATGTGAGGTAAAAAAGGGTTATTACACATACATTGTTTAGTGACAGAAAAAGGACTAACACAAAGGTTCCTGGTTCGATTCCTGTTCCAGGATGAAAATTTCAGGGACTGAATTTTCGGCTCTCTCTTGACACCATTTGCGAGTATGGTCTTGAGGAAACGATGATAGTCTGTCAGAAGGAGACAATAAATGGCTGACTAATGTTAAGTGAGAGCCACATCTCTTGTATGTAAAAGACATCTTGTGGATTTCGAAAAAAGAGCAGGTTAATGCCGCTACAAGGCAGCACTCACATCCTCAAAGTGGAAAGGGATTGATATAAGTTGCAAAACTTGCTTCCCAATACACTATAAATAAATATGTTTAAAATAAGGACAAAATACTCACATTAAGATCCCTGAAGTATTCATTGTAATCTAATGCGTAGCCAACTATGAAAATATCTGGTATTTCAAAGCCAGTATCTGAAAACATAAAAATAGAAGGTTGATTTAGCAATTGAATTTTATCATCTCTTTGATCATGGTTATCTGCATATTTACAATTAGATTAAGAAATCTTTCATTCATATTTACAAATTGATCTCAAAACAAGATTAACCATCAGTTCCTTCATGTTTACATTCTGATCTATGACCAGTTTTTACCATACCTACCTTCTGTTTTACAATTGGATTTAAAGACTACACTTGCAACCCTTCTGTTGTTATTTATAATCAGATTTAGAGACATTATTATAAAACGAAATCAATAAACAAAAAAACATAACTTACAGTCAGGCCTGTAGCCAACACTTTTTGGTGTTCTTTTTACCAGTAAGCTAAAATAAAAACATACAAACCATGAAATATTTTACACAATGAAAATTATATTGGCATGAACTCTCACTTCATATTCAGTTCAGAATGGAAAGAAGCTCCTTTATAAATATTTTACAAAAACTGATTTACTTTTGGTAATCTGTCTGAAATGCATTAATATATGAAAGCCAATTATAAATTGAAGTCTGGAGATGAAGTTTTATCATTCAAAGGATTATAATATAAAACAAAAAGGCTATAAAAGGTGAAGTATTATACATCCTATGGGAAAGGAAATATGATAAATATACATCAAACATGAGTAAGACACAGCACTTGGCTTCAAACCGTACTGTACTGGTCATAATTGTGAGGACAATACTTTATGACCACTTCATTCTAATTATGTTGAATAGAATCTTTTACCTGGCTACTTTAATAGTTTTAGGTTCCACAGCTTTCAGGAGAGACAGTAATTTCATCATTGTGTTCCCTGTGTCAATTATATCCTCCACAACTAATACATTCTATAAAGTTAAACAAAATAACATATACAGTTTATACTAAAGAAATCTTAAAATCACTTTTAACAATATTGTCTTGGTCATCGTCCATCTATATTTTTTCGGCGTTTCTTATTTGTTAGGTTTCTATGCCAAAATCATTTACTTACAGTAAATATGTTTAAGCAAAAGTACATCAATCAAAATTGAGAACAAAAATGGGGAATGTGTCAAAGAGACTACAACCCAACCAAAGAGCAAAAAACAACTCTTTTCTAATAAAATTATCATTTACGGGAGAAATATGTTTTCAATACCATTTGTCTGCCTATAAACTGAAGTAATAGCTAAATATATCAAGATATTACTCTTATATATTCAAACAATTGTCAACATATTATTTGTGACTTTTTGCTAAATATATTGTCTAACATCATGATCACAAATAGGTATACATGTATAAAAATGCATGATAAAGTCTTTCTTGAAATTATAATGTTGTGGAAATCATTGAACCAATTATGCATTCATATATACTAAATTAAGTACTCTATGTACGATTTGTAAAAACGTTTATTATGAATCCAATAAACAAGGTGTTGACTAGGTGTAGCCTTATTCCAAGTGATACAGTTTTATGCATGTGTATGAAAAAGAAATAATAATGATCAATAATGATATCATTCTGCTTTGTATGTTCTGATTTCTTTTAGTATATTTGTTCCGCCTAACAAAAGTTCCACTGGAAACTTTGTTATAAACAATGTCATAATATCTGTTCCTGTTGGAACAAATTATTCTATACCATTTATTCTGTTAGGAACATTTACTGTAATATCTATTCCAGTGGAAATAATATTCCAGAATACTTTTTTCCATTTGAACTTATATTATGAAGGAACTTCTATTCCGTGACACATGTATTACTAATTATACTTTTTTTTGTATTGCTTAAGTGGTCTCCACTGATTTGACATCATTTACATTTCCGTTGAGACAATCTAAGATATCTACATTGATAATTTCTATCCAACTGAACTTACTTTCCCCTTTAGATTTTCTAAGCTATCTCCACCAATAACTTCTATCTGACCTGAAGATTTATCATCCTAAAAGACAAAGTTCATTTGATAAATTGCTCTATATATTAATACATTTTATTTGTCTCAACAAAAAACTTTGTTGTCCAATAATTAATGACGAAGATAAATGTTTTCTCAAAGAAAAGATGTGGTTATTATATCTAAAAACTGTTTACACAAAAATGTGCTTTGTAATAAGTGCAGAGTGACTTAATCAGAATAAAGATTTAATAACTTGATTAATATAAAAAAGAAGATGTGGTATGATTGCCAATGAGACATCTATCCACAAAAGACCAAAATGACACAGAAATTAACAACTCTAGGTCACTGTACAGCCTTCAACAATGAGCAAAGCAAGCTACTAACAACTAATAAAAAAATCATGCAACTAAGACTAAACTATGAATCTGTACACATCCAACATCCAATGGATTTAGTCTAAAGACGTCATAAACAGCCAGAGAAAAACATGACCTTGTGCAATGCCAAGTTACAGGTATAGACATATTGTAGATCCATGAATATGTATATGCATATAACATACTAGTAATATTTAGTTAACTTTTAATTTACTGATAAGAAAATCAATATTTATACCAATAAAAACAATATTCAATGATCTTATTACAGTGTTGAATAGGTAACCTTTTAGAATAAGTTTATTTAAAGGAGCGACAAGTTTACATGGATCATTTCTAAATTTCCGGGCACAGTTAACAACATTTCCATAAAAATGAGGATGTGCTATCCCGTTTGAAATAAGTTTTCTCCAGGTACAACCAAACTTCAAAACCAAATCTTTATATCTATGGAAAAATTTAGTAAAGGTTTATAAGTAATTTATGGTAACGATATCCCTGGTTTAATAATTTACCAGTAATACATAGGTTGCGTTCGTCAAAATCAAAAACGTCACAACAGACACGGGCATAGCGAACAAGTTGTGAAATATAAACACCATAAGATTGTGCCAAAGGAACATCACCATCTAAAAAAAAAATTAACAATAGGGAACAAAAAGTCGTCTCTTTTGTCGTAAATTTTAGTGTGGAGTTTCCCGTTTAAAACCGAAATATCTAAATCCAGGAAAGGACAGTTATTACTGAATAATTTTGATTTATTTAAAGTAAGTTCCTTGGGGTAAATTTCCGCAGTAAATTGAGAAAATTCTTGATTATTTAACGAAAAAATATCATCAATATAACGGTAAGTGTTGCTGAATTTATCAATTAAATGCAATTTCGACGGGTCTTTACTGAGTTTAGTCATGAACTGTGATTCGTAACAGTACAAAAACAAGTCTGCTATTAAAGGGGCACAATTAGTGCCCATGGGGATACCAACAACCTGTCGATAAACTTTGATGCCGAAACGTACATGAATATTATCAAGGAGAAAATTAACAGCTTCAATCGTCTCATCACACCTCCAGTAAGTATATCTAGCATGTTTATCTTTCTCATTAGAGAAGAAGGTTAAGTTAACTTTAATAGCTAGCAAAATTTTCTACATTAGAAAATGCCAATACCAAGTCAGGAATATGACAGTTGTTTTCCATTAATTTTTATGTGATTGAGCTTTTGATTTTGCCATTTGATATCAAACTTCCCATTTTGAATTTCCTTGGAGTTCGGTTTTTGTGCTAGTTTACTTAATACTGAATCATTGTTCAATGCATGTCCATGATTTAACGACAGAAAATGTAATCTGGGTAAAATGTAAATCAACAGTTGTGCAAAAAAGGTGTCATTTGGTAATTTGTATAATACTTTTTGATTTTGAAGCCTCTTCATGGAGTTTTAGATTATTGATTACTTGGCTGTTTTATAGTTTTTTGGTTAACAGACTTAACATTTGATGATTTTTTTTATTATTGATAATCTAGGACTGGTTTTTTGATTATTTAATTACCATGTTTAAAAAAATAATTAATGATTTATTGGCCAAAAAATTGTGATTATTTGAAAACTTAGACACTCCCATGAGTGGCCTTATTTTCATATTCACTAGGTCAAAAAAGTGGATTTATAGAATACATGTAAATATCTAAATAAGTTCAGAAATTTTTATTCAAAATAGTTATTTCACATATAATCTTATCCCACTAATAATATTTTAAAATGATGATATGTCATTGCCATTGAAATTTCTTTGTAATTGATAAAACCTTGAAAGGGGTCACCAATTTTGTAGTATATAAATAGTTGAATTTCTGAACACCTTGAAAATATCTTTTATCCCTGGCTTAGTATAAATCTAGGATTTGATTGGTTAACGCACGTCGTTACAAAACCCATAGCCCCTGGGTGTTGCAAACCCATATCCCCGGACGTTGCTAACCATTATCCCGGGGAACTTCACGCAAGTTTTTCTTAGTTCCATAATTGCTCCTTGTGAAATATTGAATTCTGTAGATTATCACTGATGTTTGTGACTAAATATTTAATTCATTAACGATTTTGTCCTATTATGCCGATAATTTACACTCATTTCATTAAATGCATCACTTGACTGCCACATTTTTAAGAAATGGGACTGCTGACCTTGCTATGCAAATGACCCACGTTGACGTCACACCATCTATGACGTAACTCTTACAACATTGAGCGCCAAATTTGACTCAATCCATTTTCTCTGTATCCGTATTAAAAACATCTTATATTTGACTACCTGTAGGGTTCTACCAAAGGTAGTACCCTACACCCCGTAAAAAATATGTAAAATTTCGAAATTTCAATTAAACTTTTTTAGATAATGAAAAAACGTTGTTTTCACGTTACACTTTGTACCCAAATTTCCGTAAAACTCGCCCGATTCGGACTAAGACCGGGGATAAATTCGTTATCTACGTTCATATCCGTAGATATGGATATTTTAACACCCTGAAGTACCCCAGTACACCATCAACGCTAAATTAAAAAATATAACTAAAAAAAAAACAATTTAGCTTCATTATAGATTTTTAAAAATTGATGCAGTTTATATGCAATCATTGAACCATTAAAAAGTGGTCCAGGTTAAAGGACAAATGCAAAACAGATTCGTCAAAGTCAAGACCATAAGGCATCAGTATTCAAGATAAGGATTTCTCAGCCTCTCTACAATAAAAAGCTTTAAGTTTATAGTTCTTAATCACATTCTTGTGACTGACATTATGCAGTCATGGTCATAGTTGAGACAGAAATATAATAGCATACTTACAACATAACTCTTTAGTCTAATAAAATCTACAGCCAGTGGAACAGATTTGTTACGATGACTATTCAACTGTTTTATCCTGTCAAGAAGATCAGTGAAGAATTTATATCCACCTTTAAGTACACATAGGGCAACAATTGGCTCCTCCTGGAAATCTTGCACTATGTCCAGAGCTACTCTCTCCACTCTAAAAAAAAAGTATTATATACTGTTAAAGAATTTCGATTTATAGTATACTGGTGTGGCAAACTCTGATCATCTTTTTATCTCGTCAGTGTTCAAACACATTATTGAACCTAGTTCCTTGTCAACTTTAATTGAAAACATTATACACAAGGAAAACAAACATATATTTTAAAATCTATTCAAAATCATGCTAAATTTATTTTTCTTAAAAACAAGCTGATGAAAAATTGTAAAAATAAGACTGCCACCCTATTATTTTTATTGTACATTGTACAAAATGACAATAAAGAAGTGTGCATAATTATTTCATATCAATATATAAAATGCATACATGTACAATGTATTCCAAACTGTTTACAAACCTATCGGCTACAAGACCTGCTGGAACTAAAACTCTCTTTAGATCCTCTTCATAATGTTTAGGTATACAGAAGTTATCCAATTTATAGCCAGGATTATTATCCTCTACCTAAAATTATAGAAATTACTGTTATATCCATCTTTAAATTTCTCATAAATGTTCTCCTCTGAAATATACACAAACAATTTGTTGTTTCCTATTTAAAATTAATTGATAAAATTGAGAATGGAAATGGGGAATGTGTCAAAGAGACAACAACCCGACCAAATAAAAAACAACAGCAGAGGGTCACCAACAGGTCTTCAATGTAGCAAGAAATTCCAGCACCCGGAGGCGTCCTTCAGCTGGCCCCTAAACAAATATATACTAGTCCAATGATAATGAACGCCATACTAATTTCCAAATTTTACACAAGAAACTAAAATTAAAATAATACAAGACTAACAAAGGCCAGAGGCTCCTGACTTGGGACAGGCGCAAAAATGCGGCGGGGTTAAACATGTTTGTGAGATCTCAACCCTCCCCCTATACCTCTAACCAATGTAGAAAAGTAAACGCATAACAATACGCACATTAAAATTCAGTTCAAGAGAAGTCCGAGTCTGATGTCAGAAGATGTAACCAAAGAAACTAAACAAAATGACAATAATACATAAATAACAACAGACTACTAGCAGTTAACTGACATGCCAGCTCCAGACTTCAATTAAACTGACTGAAAGATTATGATTACATCATATGAACATCAGGCACAATCCTTCCCGTTAGGGGTTTAGTATCATACCATCATAACATATATGAGAAGAACATAACCCGTGTCATGCCAACACACAATTTGAGTAAGAATTAATTCCTATTTGTGGCCATGTCAAAACGCTCATGTGCACAAATTTTTTCAAGTATCATCTTTTAAAGTCAACTTGTTATTTTTACTTATACTATCCACAAGACTTCAGAAAAAAACATTCTGAACAATTTTAATTTCTTTTAGCCTTGCTTGTTTCATCAATAAGATCTAGAAAATGATCTCTATCCCACTTAGTTAAGTTACTTAATTATTCACCTCTCCAAATTGGTGGCCAAGGGAAATAACTCCAATTATGTCATATCAAAATTTAAAAAAGAAGATGTGGTATGATTACTAATGAGACAACTCTCCACAAGAGACCAATTCAATTAACACAGAAATTAACAACAATCGGTCACTGTACTGCCTTCAACAATGAGCAAAGTCCCATACGTTTTTTTAAACCTTGATCTATCTCCATCACCCATTGCTGATGGAAATATGCTAATTACTTGTTAAGCTCATTTTTTCTTTGTTTATTTTAGCGTAGTAGTTTGTAAATGTCAACTGGTATCATCATACCTGCCAACTTTCACGATTTAGGCGTGTACTACACGATTTTGACCCTTTGTCACGATTGCACGATCGTGATCGTGAAAAAAGCTATAAAACACGATTTTGTGAAAATTTACACGAAAAATTTCATTGTTCCCGATTTTGAACTGTGTTCGTGTTAGCCAATCAAATTCAGTGTTTCTTGTGATCAAATTAATGAGCCAATCAAAAACGTTTTCTCTCAAGATTATTCTAACATGCTAGATTTTGAACTTGTGTTGTAGAATTTTAAAATCTTGAACATGGGTGATTTTTCACCTTCAATGAGGTTCTTACACAGATTAAGAATAAAAGCATGGCTGATTGACAAAATTCAATGATGCAGTACTACCATAAAGATAATAAATAGTAGTTTATTCACTAATTTATTGACATTACAATTGCTTTAACATATGTTATTTATCTATTCAATTACATTACCAAATCATTAAAGTACAATGTACTATTCTTTATTTTTCACAAGGACCAAACAAACAGGTAAATGGGGGACTGTCCCTAAGACAAGGGTCATTTGACTATAATAAAAAATAAATTAGATTTTTTTTTTTACTTTAAAATGGGAAAATTCATTATATTTGGAAAAACTATTCTAAATGAGGATTAGGATTCCATTTTTTTTTTAGGTCTCAGAACATTTCAAAATTATTGTACATGTGTTGACCATATAATACCAGATAGATCATAAGATGTATACATTTGTAGTTCTTTGGGAAAATTTCTTCAGATAGTATGAATATGTGCTCATTTGTTAAAAAGTGGGTTTTAATGGCCTTACATTGAGGAGTTACCCCTAGCATGTCACCCCTAGGTGTTATTCCCAACTTTATAAAGGTCCTTCTTTGTGCATAATTTTGAATTGGAAAAGCCAACAATCATTTAATATCCTTACACATGAAAATAAATCCTGGTCTCAGTATAGCTACATGCAAGGATTTGTATAGAAATCCTTGCTACATGTTCATCTTTTCTACTGATATAATAACTAGAATCATGCAAATAAACTGAAGAAAAAGGCTTGTAAGCTCATCATACAAATATGACACCTTTTCTAGACCCCAAAACAGCATGCGCAAAATACGTCGCAAAGAACTTAACCTTTGAAATTGTTGTCGCGCACTAAAACCCCCATGGGCACTTTCAAAAGTTGGCAGGTATGTATCATTTAGGTATTGGAATAAACAAAAATAAAATTAGTTGATATTTTTTAATTTTATTTATTCTGATTAACTTCAAATTTGGAATACATGAAGAGTTATCATTCATGTAATGAACCATAAGGATAATACTAAATTTCTATTTCTATTAACAATTAACTAAATTTGGTCAAATGCAAATGTATTTAATTTCAGGGGTCAAATAATGGATGTTATCATATGATATATCATTAACCACTATAAAAAAAATACTGAATAAGTAAGATACTTGCACTATCAAGGAGATTATACAATAATTGGTATACATTTAATACTGATGGGTTCTATCCGAATTGCACTAATGGCACAGCAGAAATATTTATTATTTTTTGCTGCGTAAAAGACAAAAAGTTTTTGTTTAATCATAATGAAAGACGATAGAAAATAAATATTACTGAACCAGAAAAATCTAGAACATATATATCATTTAAATACAGCCAATCTAACAAGACCTTAATAAAATTTCCTTTTGTACTAGATTCCTGCATAATAATGACTTAATGTCGTGATTCCCGATAATCAGCGTGGCCGGCAATGATCCAAATATTAACCTTTAGTTATAAAGCACAAATCTGTTATCGGTGACGTAACCGAAGAAAAAAAACGGAAAAGAAGAGACCGTATTGAGTGTCCTACAGATTCAATAGAGACCAATAGAGAAATGTCGAAGAATACGAAAAACAAATGTATTATATTCTTGCGAAGAAATTCCAACAGGGATGATGTAAATCATTTTATTGATTTCTAAATGCAGGAAATGTTGACGTGTCTTTCCTCATTAAGTTTAGAGTCAGTTTAGAAAAGAAAAAGAGAAAGTTGACTGGTCTATCCTCATAGTGTAAAAAGAGACGGTGACACAAAAACAGGAGAAGCTAACGTTGGCAGAAATGATCCTGAATGTAAATTTGGTTCATATTTTACAAGAAAAGTATAGATATCCATTTTCTTCTTCCTTTGCTGTGAAGGGCTCCTTAAATGTGTGTTGGCCATTATTGTACAATGTGTAGTGCTGAGGTGCAGTGGCGGATCCAGAAGGGGGGGGGGGGGGTGCGTAGAGGGAGTTCTTTGTCCCCTTTGCTTGGATTTTTTTTTTGTAAACTGATTAATCAGACTAGATTTCTAGAACTTTGACATTTCCCGTGTATTTATTTTTATGGTGTATTTATTTTTATTTTTTATGGTGTATTTTTATTTTTTATGCGACAATTCTTTACTTAATATAATGATATTTTTTGCTGGTATTTACTGATTATTTCAAAGTCATGTGATTCGCTATGGTGGAGTTGACCACTGAGTTCGCCGTAAAAACGTCACTAAGTTACTTTAAAATTCAAATTACAGTAACACATGGATAGACTGAGGATGACAATCATGACATCTTCAAAGCGACAAAAGATTGAGCAAGAACGTATTGACTTCTATTTCACAATTTCACGAGACAGAAAGTTATACTCTACTACACTTTCATGAAAAAAAAGTTCCACAGCAATATTATTTACCTACGAAAACATGTGTAACCCCAAACGCCCCAGCCTATTTTAACTAGAAATAACATAGCTGAATCATGATCCCCATTCAGTATATAAAAGCTCTAGATAGATTTAAAGTCTAAGGAACGAAACATTTGTTTGAGACGACAGTCTGAGAAATATATTTGAAAGAAAAAAATCCGACACTGGTTTTTGCTTTTTACAAACAAAAATTCTGGCCGTATCTGGATTGAAAATAATTTTGTCCACTTTTTTGCTATTAGAAACGAAAAAATTTCCAAAAGAATTATTTAGCATTTAATAAACATGATGAATAACAAAACGGGCGTATTTTTTGGGGCGGGGGTTTGCATGTGTGACTGGAATATCTGTTTCACCGAACTGATATATTTAATACTTGTTTTCAAGACCAAACTGCAACCCACTGCTGGGTGTGGCCTTTATGTCTTCATTTGTCGACCATCATTCATAAACTCGTTGTCATTTTAGACTCAGTAGTAGCCTTTGGTTAATTTGGAACCGTTCACTTCCCTTAATTTTGTTGGGTGAAACATATCAACCAAACATTTAGATAAAAAAATTGCTTGGTTGTCTTTCTTAAATCGTGTCGGTCGTATTGTATCGTATCATTTGACTATGAAAATTATTTAGATTTAAATCACCCACAAAAACATTTGTTAACAAAATATAGACTCCGCAATCACTGTTTAAGAATAGAAACTGGCAGCCATGAAAGAATTACTAATGTGTGTGGTAAATATGAAATATTACCTCGACATGAGAGGATATGTTTATATTGTAATTAAAATTGTATTGAAAATGAAGTGCATTTTCTTCTGAAATGCCCTCTTTACGATAACCTCAGAAGAGATATGACTGATTATAGAATCATATTCAAAACAGTGTGGCTGTGGCCAGTGATTGATGACCTAAATTATTCCATTGACTGGGACAGATTAAAAATACCCTAGTTTAGATAATTTAAACAGAAAAAAATCTTTTTTCATGGATCATGATTAATGAAGATAGCAGTTTTTTTTATCTGTTTTATGTGCATACCTCGATAAAGGTCTGCAACTTAGAAAATCAGAAAATTAGTTAACTGAAATACACTAATATAGATATCAAAATTATCTCCCCTTGACCACTGATCCTTTCCTCATGCATTTAAATTATTATTTTATTTTATTTAATCACTCTGTTATGTTTATGTCATGTTGTAATTAATGTTATGCTCTTAATGGTCCCTTTAATTTGGAAAATAAATATATTGTATTGTATTGTAAATTTCATGATTGAATAGCCTGGCGTATATCTGGTTTACAACAAGAAATTTGTGAGGTTATTCTAACTTAAAATACAACAAACGAGAATTTCCCATGTCTATTTATACTGACAAATCCCACATGGTATATATCAATACATAGCTTTGGGTCCATACTATCATTTTATGATAGACAGTTAATAGGGAGAATCAGCATAAAAAGGGCCAACCCTTACACTTTACAGCAACTTTAAAATATACATGCCCAAATTTGGAATCGTTTAAAATGTGCATTTTACACTTATTTTATGTTTTTTAGCCTCAAAAAGGTCCCCAAATTTTCAAAAAACTTCGCCCCCTTTCTAAAATCCTGGATCCGCCCCTGATGTGTTTAAACCACTGACAAGTTCTTGGTAAGAGGGTTCTTATCTAGATACATATGACTCATCGTCTGTGCAACCAACTTAGAAGAATAAGTATTGTTTACATTAGAACACAACTCAAAACAAACCCAAAGGATTCTTTTCTTTTCTCGAAACTGCACGAGAAAAGAAACATCAACTGAGATGAAGTACCACCTGCACATGAATTATGAAAAATTAAATTAAGAGGACACATAAGCAAACACATGGAAGTTTCCGAACCATAAGTGATCATAAATTCCAATCGGTGTTTATCGAATATAATAACAAATAAAATGACGGATATTGAAAATGAAAACTACAACACCAAGACTGATGTCAATATCACTGAAAATAGAGTAGAAAAGCTGCTTTTAGAACTCATCCCTAACAAAGCAAGTGGACAGACCAACTCACCACAAGAATAAATGAAGAACTTTGTTACGAAATAACTCCAACAGACACTTTTCTGTTTAATAATTCGATGTTTCAATGCCAAATACCGAATACTGTATACACGCATTTGTCTGTCCAATCTATAAGAAAGGATCATATCCAACTATAGCAGCCATCACACTGTGTCACAAGCCATGAACCAGCAAACGGCTGGCTTTCACTAACCTGCATCATCTGCAAACTAATTAAACATATTGTAATATCCGACCTAATGAAACTTCTAGAAATAAATAAAATACAATCCGAATTCCAACATGCCGCCTGAGATCCCGTAGACGTTTTTAATCAATATGACACAGGCAGTTATAATTAAAAACAAGCATTCAGTGGATAAAGTGAACGTTATATCTAAATCTAGAGTACATAAAGGCAGTGTATTTGGTCCTATCCCTTATCCAATTGTCTTCAACAACATCACTGAAAACATACAACCAACAATTCGCATTACGCTGGTGATTGATCATCTACGACCTATGAGGACCAGTACAAATGAAGAAATCCTACAACAACTGACATTACATACAAAATGGGAACTGAAATGAAAAATGGAATTTACCATTAGGAAGTGTAACATGATAAGATAAGATAAGATAAGATAAGATAAGATAAGATAAGATAAGATAAGATAAGATAAGATAAGAAAATTCATTTAAAGTCGGGTTACATGAAATACTACAAACATAAGCTTCGTAGAGCTTTTTGCCGACATGACTGAATAACAATAACAACACTTACAATATTATTAAGACATACAGGACATGCATGCATAACATACACAATAGACAATTTAGAGGCATCCGTGTACTGTGGACATATTCTTGTTTTTCTATATACATATCTTGTTGCTAGTGTTCCTTTAAAAGATCAAAATAATTTGTGTATGTTTTAATGCAAAATCTTCTAAGGTCTGCTCGTAGTCACATCAACAAACCTGAAAATTAGTGTTGTAGTATATAAGGCATGTAAAGGTGCTTGGTTTGAATATATCATGAGGTGTAACTTGGGTTAAAATCTGTAAAACACGATAACATAATCCATTTTTTTCTTATGAGAATAAACTTTGTTTTTTAAGCGACATTAATAATAAAAGAAAGTTTAAAAAAACTATCTAAACCAATAACTTACAGAAAGTTTTGGTTTTTAATTCGAAGTTAAATTTATGTTGCTTTTTTGTTGCTGTTAATGCTAATTAGTTTGCTTTGATTTTCAAGATAATTTATCTGTTTGAACATGCAGTATTATTTTATTTTGCTTAAATGTCATGTGCTTGAACCTCGGCTTTACTGCTTGTTGTCTCGTGTCTAGTTATATGTATGTTTGTGTTGATATGTATGTTTGTGTTGATATGTATGTTTGTGTTGATATGTATGTTTGTCTTGATATGTATGTTTGTGTTGATATGTATGTTTGTCTTGATATGTATGTTTGTCTTGATATGTATGTTTGTCTTGATATGTATGTTTGTCTTGATATGTAGGTTTGTGTTGATATGTATGTTTGTGTTGATATGTAGGTTTGTCTTGATATGTAGGTTTGTCTTGATATGTATGTTTGTGTTGATATGTATGTTTGTGTTGATATGTATGTTTGTCTTGATATGTATGTTTGTGTTGATATGTATGTTTGTCTTGATATGTATGTTTGTCTTGATATGTAGGTTTGTCTTGATATGTAGGTTTGTCTTGATATGTATGTTTGTGTTGATATGTATGTTTGTGTTGATATGTATGTTTGTGTTGATATGTATGTTTGTCTTGATATGTATGTTTGTCTTGATATGTATGTTTGTGTTGATATGTATGTTTGTGTTGATATGTATGTTTGTGTTGATATGTATGTTTGTGTTGATATGTAGGTTTGTGTTGATATGTAGGTTTGTGTTGATATGTATGTTTGTCTTGATATGTATGTTTGTTTTGATATGTATGTTTGTCTTGATATGTATGTTTGTGTTGATATGTATGTTTGTCTTGATATGTATGTTTGTGTTGATATGTATGTTTGTGTTGATATGTAGGTTTGTGTTGATATGTATGTTTGTGTAACAAAAAATATGTTCCGGCGTGACATTTGTTCCGCTGGAACTAATTTCATAGGAAATATGTTCCGCCGGAACTTATATCACAGAAAATATGTTCCAGCACTGTAAAATTTGTTCCGGAACTAATTTTTTGACCAAATATGAAATAAGTTCCGGAACAAATATCATAGCTCCATGAATTTTGTTCCAGTTAATATTAAAAGTTTTAAATAAGTTCCTGTGATATTAGTTTAAGACCAATATGTACATATTTCAAAGAAATCAATGAATAAGTTCTTCTCAAACCTATTTTCACTGAAATAAGTACCTTTGCAACATGTTGCACAGCGAAACATTTTCTTGTTACACTTAAATTATAAAGCAAGCTAAACATGCTAAATGCTGTACTGAGTGTGCTGGCATGGGATACATGTGCAATTATTGTAGACATGACTAAAGTTCTACAGGATAAAGCGATGGTAATTTATTATAATTTGTATCTATGTTTTATGTGGTATTCCTCCTTGGTTCCTGTTAACTGTCATGGCCCTGTTTCTAGTCATACATGTACTTGTCATGGAACAGTTTCAAAAGAGTGTGTCTTTTGTTTCTTCATGTCTTTTGGAATCATTAATCAGTTATTTTGTCCTTTTCAAATTAGTTCATATGTTCATGTTCATCTTTGACTTTAATTTTTTCTGAAAGATTTTTCTTATCCTACTCTTTTCTGGCTCAAAGTGGGACTGTCATTTTGATATTTTTTACGTTTATAATTAAACATTTGCTATAGTCCACAAGATTCTTATTGGATGATTTACATTTTTCATTTCAGTATTATATTATCAAATGAATATAATATACTTATTTTTATAATGCACTTGAATGATAACTTTAAACTCATTGATTACAAATGTTCAGTATATAACATAACCTGTTTAACCAGTGGAACATATTTCACAGACTAGGAACTTATTTTACCAGGTGAGGAACAAATTTCACAAACCCAGAACTTATTTCACCAGGTAAGGAACAAATCTCATAAACCTGGAACCTATTTCACTAGGCAAGGAACAAATTTCACCAACCTGGTACTTATTTCACCAGGTAAAGTGTGGAACTTATTTCATAGAGATGGAACAAATTATATTGAAATTATCTATGAAAAAAGTTCTCCCAGAACATATTTCCTGTGATAATAGTTCCACTGGAACTTTTTTCACAGGAACAAATTTTGGCTCACATTTGTGTTGATATGTATGTTTGTCTTGATATGTATGTTTGTGTTGATATGTATGTTTGTGATGATATGTATGTTTGTCTTGATATGTATGTTTGTTTGCATGTCATTTTGTTTGTGTGTAATGTATTATAATCTCGATTAACTAGAGATTGTGTTACTGTAAAATTGAGAATGGAAATAGGGAATATGTCAAAGAGACAACAACCCGACCAAAGAGCAGACAACAGCCAATGGTCACCAATGGGTCTTCTATGCAGCGAAAAAATCCCGCACCCGGAGGTGGTCCTCAGATGGCCCCTAAATAAAACTGTGTACTAGTTCAGTGAAAATGGACGTCAAACTAAACTCCAAAAACGTATAAATGAACTAAAATATAAAAAAAACATACAAGACTAACAAATATAAGAGTCTCCTAACTACGGCGGGGTTAAACATGTTTTATGAAATCTCAATCCTCTCCCTATGCCTCTAGTCAATGTAGATAAAGAAACACATAGCTATATGCATAGTAAAACTCACGGTTTAAGAAGTCCGAGTCCGATGTCAGAATAGGTCAAAAAAGAAAGTAAGCAAAATGACAATGATACATAAATTAACAACGGACTACTAGCAGTAACTGACATGCCAGCCCCAGACTTCAATTAAACTGATTGAAAGATTATGTCTTCATCATATGAAAATCAAGTACAATCCCTCCCGTTAGTGGTTTAGTACCATACCATCATAAAATATACGAGAAGAACATAACCCGTATCATGCAAACAACAGCTTTTAAAATTAAAAACCAATTGTTCAGAGAACAATTGAAGGTCTTTCCATCAAAACAATGTATTTTGATATGAAAGTTGTGAAACTAAGTTTAAAATGTCATTTTAATCGTCAAATGATAGCTTCTAGTACGCTGATTCCAAAAATTTGGTTTCCATACATTTTTTTTTAAATAAGGGAGATAATTTGTTACTTCCGGTTTGAAAAATGTTACTTACGATTATATTTGAATATTTACTTGACACTGATTCCAAAAATATCTGGTTCTATATACTTTTATATTAATAAAGTACAAAAAATAGCTACTTCCGGTTTACAAAAGGTCACTTCCGGTTGTTTCTTTCAAGGTTTAATGGTTTGATACCTTTTTCCAAAATTTTCATAGCTTTATCATGTATACATATTGAAAATAAAAGCAAAGGTCAAAATCTAGAACGTCAAATTAAGCTATGACCTTGAGATCAATTTCAAGGTCATGAACTAAGGACCTCAAATCAAAAGACCATAGGTCTTAATTATATTTGGTTAATGACTTATATCACCAAACACGTATTTTTAAATACAAGAGGGGAGAAAACTCCCTTTTACGTTCAATGTGCCCTTGCAATAAAAATTTATGTGTTACGACATGTCGCAACTAACAATTTAGTAAAAATAATTTGTTGATATCTTATACGGTCTTTGGATTTAAGTGAAAATAAGCCAAATTCAAATATTAGAATATGACCTTGACCTTTGACCTTGACCTAATTTTCATTTTTTTGGACCAAGGACCTCAAATCAAAAGATCCTAGGTCTCTATCACTTATGGTGTTCCAGTTTAAAATACATTTCAAAATTTCAAATACAAAAAGGGAAATAACTCTCATATGGAGCGTTCAAATTGCTTTGGTCGAAATTGGATAAATCATGCGAAGGATATAACGAGCAATTTTATAAAATAAATTTGTCGTAATCTTTTACGGTTGCGAAGGAGTTGTGATCACAAGGAAAACAGTGTTTGGGGAGATTACTCCTACAAAGAAAAGTATTCGGTTACGCAGGGTAAATTTCAAAAGCGCATAAACTGTTCGATATCATATACCAAATATCTAAGCGACATATTGCGAAACAAATGTTTATCGCAAGAACAAAATTTGGCAGAAGAAAAAAAAAAATAATCAGAAGAAAAACAATAGTTCTTTCCACAAAAAAGTGGAAAGACCTAATAAATGTGTTTATTTCCGATGCAAACTGAACCCTATGAGTGAATCAATATTGATACCAAAATATGCAATCCTTAATGATCTGACAACAGTATAGTAACTATATCATTACCGAATAAGTCTGTTTAAAGGATTAGTTTTCTTTTGAGGTCAAGGATGCCGACATTTTTGTGCTTTGTAAAAAATATCACCATAAAACATTGAATGCGAAATACCTGAACGTAGTATAAGATGTCTGCATGTTGATTTATATTTATGAATGATGTGTTTGAACCGATGATAAAATGTAGTAAATCTTTTGACTAGCTTGTGATATTGAAAACCCTGGTGTTATAAGTTTTCAGTAAAACAGAGATTTCTCTCGTTAAATCAAATACGTTGTTACATACACGAGCGAATCGAAAAAGTTGAGATATATAAACACTGTAAGATGGTGACCAGTCTCAATGTTGCATCCACAAAAGCAAGATGGATCAGCAATTATATTGACTCTAAACAAGTCATAGTTCAAGAAAGATGAGTTACATCTGAATTGTGTTAGAATAATATTTAGTTTCCTCGGTCCATATAGATAGTGCTAAGTTACATCTTTTTTTGTGGTAGTTAACCTTTTTAATTGGATTTTAAACTTTGATAAAGAGTCCCCAATGTTAGGGATGACATCGAAAGTTCAATGTAGGATAAAAAACTTAATTCATATAGTTTTTTCACCGACCCCCCTTTTAAATAATATTCAAATTCATAGTTTTCTTTTAATATTCATACGATAGTTTAAAGCTTTTGGCGATTCTAGAATGTCAGTATGCTATTTCTTTTTAAATTGACCAACCGTGAAGGTTTTGTTTAAGTAATCAGTCTGACTAGAGCCAGTCCCGACTATCAACTTGCGTTTATAGACGCAAGTGGATACTTGGAGCTGGCTTTAATCAGATTGAAACGGGACCTGATTTTTTTTAATTTCATTTTTGCCGAATCAAGTTCCCATGTCATCCTCAGCTTACGTTAACTTTTTCAGGCTTCATTTCGACGTTGCTGTCTACCCCGTGTAGACTTGGTCTATATGATTACAAATCTAGCACTTTATTTTCAAAATGGTACCCACACAAATGATAAACCAGATCATTCATCAAGAATGGATTTAAAATTTTTTAACCAAGTAATATCATTTTTATATTTATACAATGAGTACTTGTATAGAATTGCAGGATGTTTTTCTTGTTTTCCAGACAATAATTTTGCCCAGTAATTAATTTTACGGAGTTTGATATCAATTTCCAAAGGATATCTGCCCAATTTCCCATATATTATAAAATTAGGTGTAGAATTTTTAACCTTAAGCAAAAGTTTGCAGAATTTCTCATGAACCCTTTTTATAACCGAATAAATTGATTCAATCAAAGCCGTATATAAGATTATGTAGATTAATCGTGTTTGATTCAATATAGCCAAACAATATCAATATCAAAGCAGAGGCGGATTTAGGGGGGGGTGCAGGGTGGCCGGGCCCCCTTTTTTGGAAAAAAAGTTTGGTTGCTTATATAGGGAATCACTGAAGCATGACTGGAGTCCCCCCCCTTTTAGGCAGTCAGTGGTCCCCCACTTATGAAAATTACTAGATCCGCCAGTGCAAAGGACGTATGTAAGTTGCAATATCAAAATGTTTTTGATTTTGAACCCATCACAGATGCATTCACACTTAAACATTTGTTTAATTAAACTTCAAGCGGACGGGGTTTATCTTTTTTCCTATAAATCAAATTATGTTTATTCCGTTGAAAATTAAACACTACCAGTTATATAAAAAAAAAGTAAAAAAAATAAAAGTTCAATAAAAATTGTAAAGTTTAATAAATAAAAGAAAAATTGAAATTAACTTCAAAAGCAACCTCAATTAGGCATGTGCAGGAAAGTAATCTTCAAAATGTTGATGGTTTTCTGTACCATAGATAAAATAGGCTATTATATCTATGTCTGTACCTAAAGAAGAGAAGAAGAAAGGTATTGGGTAAATCTGGATTACTAACAATATTTTTTTTGGTCATCTGCTTGACCAGAATATTTCTAATTGGGATCAGAATATATTTTTTTAGGAAAAACCAGAAACCGCTTTGAAGTTAAATCGTTAAATTGTCGTTCCCTGACAACATGAAAGATTAAAAGTACAGAACTAAAGCGTGGATGTAGTCGGATGCTGTTTTGGTTCTTATAATTTCTCCAAGAGCGCCATCTATTGACCAAAATAAGAATGAGCGCCATTGGATTAAAGAAATATTCCCAGACACGTAATAAAAAGTTTTAAAATGGACGAAGAAGAACGAAATAAAAAGCTTCGAGCTGGAAAGGAAAAGGTTATTTATTTTGAAATGATGTTATTAAACAAATGACCCGAAAAGCTATGAACTTTGGGTCATGTTGTTATAGTTGTAAAAAGGGGGAATGAACTTATTTAGGACAACTTGCCCAAGACCAAACTCCATACAGCGTTATCGTTCGGGTCATACTTCCCTTTCTGTAAAGAAGCGTAGCCAGATGTCACCACTGTTTCGGAGTTTGGCCCAAGACACCATATGAGCTAGAATGAATAACAATTAATATAGAGATATTGGAAACATTTCACAGTATATATTGTTTACAACATTTACCAGGTTTGCCACTATGAACTGCTGCAGCAGCCATACATATATATGTCAATATATGATCTTCAATATAATTTATACACAAGTTGATTTTAATGAATGAATGAGTTGCACCAGTTACCACTCACCAGTTGACCTGAGGTCAATATGTGTAAACAAAGTCACCAAGCAGTCAGTTTTTAATGTGATGTATAATATCTAAAGCATTGTGATATTGCTCATTAGCAACATGCCAACAAAGTCAGTGTACCAAAAATAAGTTCACAGTAAAACTAGACATCATGACATATTCCGTCAGTCAATATCATGCAACCACATGTTCAGTACAACACTTCTGTATAAAAACCGACCCTCTATCCAAGAATAATCCAAGTCCAACATGACATGTCCAATAAAAAAAAATTACACGAAATTTAGACTTATTTTTTTTAAATTGTCATAAAATGATGATATACATGTATATGCTGGTTTGATATGTTAACAACTTATAGTTGCTGTCATGTAAAATTGGCACAATGATTTTTGTCAAAATTTTGTTAAATATCAGCCGCGTTCACTCGTGATGATGTTTTTCAATTAGCGAAATAAAAATCCAGTCCAAATATCAACTACTGTCCTACCTTTTATTGTGTTTGCACTGTATAATCCTGACCTTCCATTTTTACTCTCCGGTAATAACATTGTCATTGATGAAACAATTTCCTACGCTTTTTGCATAAAGATGATGAAAAGCTCTGAGAGACACGAGAAAATAGACAGCATGTGGAACCCCACGACAACACTTCCGGTAATAACAATGTCAGATTCCACCATACAAATTAATCTTGGATTATGTGAAGTTCAGGATTATACAGTGCAAACACAATAAAAGGTAGGGCAGTAGTTGATTTTTGGAATGGTATTTGATTCTGCTAAATGAAAAACTTCATCTTGAATGAATGCGGTTGTTAGTATAAAAATTTTCAACAAAAAACATTGTGCCAATTTTATGTGACGCGACTAAAGTTACAATCAAGGAAAACCTTTGATCACATTTCCATCATGAGACCAGGGACATACATGTAGTGATGCTTTTAATTATGTTTTTATCCTGGACAGTGGAAGCACATTTTAACTTAAAGTTGTACATAGATATTTTCATTTCCCATTGATCACATTTTGTAGACCACCTGCACTATATTGCAAACAAAATATCTTCCTGTTACTGTTCAGTGTTTGATGCACCATGGCCTAAAATGACTAGTCACTGGACTCACCTTCAGTATCATTTGTCATAACCCTGCTTGATGACACAGCATCAACAGGATGAAATCTCTTTGCTGATTAACAAAAGAAGAGAAAAAGTCATCTACAACATTTTGACATTGGAATGGAAATGTACAGGAAAATTCTTGAATGTGAAATTCATTTAAGACATCTTCCAAATTCATTCACTAACTTTCTGATACATTTCTTAAGTCACAAAATGTATGTTACATGTTTCACGTCACAGTCATGACAGTAATTAGAACTGATTGTTAAATGATGTCATATACATGTACATGTACACAGATTGACCTCAGGTCAACCATCAACCTTTGAAACTCATTCATAACAACTCACATTTGGGGTATAAGGGGAAGATAAACAAGTGCCAGTTACCATCACACTATAATCAGAGAAAAATGAAACTTTTTGGATCCATTAAAGCATCAAATAACTTATCTCTTATGAGATTCTGATAACTGCCAACTTGCATGCTCTTGAATTTTCAACTGTACACACTATACACCCTTCAGATGTAAATACACTTGTATACATGTCATTTCATGACGAAGTTAAGTTTAATACCCAAATGTGTAAATATGTTTATTCTTATCACATGGCGTGTACACCAATTCTTTTTCTTTACATGCATTCTTGTATGCTATTCAATGTTCAATGCCACCAATAAAAACTGACTCTCAGGAAATAGCACAATAGTATACATTGTAAATGAAAGTGGCGTTAAACACCAATCAATCAAACTTGTATGCTATTGACTATTGTAATGAAGATTTTCAGTTTAATCAATGATATTTGAAATATTATCATAATCAACAGCAAAAGAAAATAATAATGTCTTGTTTTCAGTTAGCAGCATTTCAGAAAAAGAAAAGTAAAAAGAAACACAGTCATCATCATCATCACCATGGAGATGAAACAGTAGCAGGGGGAGATTCATCTGTCAGCTCCATTGATCAGTCAAGTTCTAGTGATGTCCCTTTGTTTGAAGATGTAAGTAGCTGAGAAGATGTGGTTTTCTTCATCTGTATCTGTTTATAAGTACACTGATATAATAGCAAAGATCTGTTAAGGATCATGCAATATGTGTACACTATAGATGTAGAAAGATAGAACATGTACAAAATGTAGAAATGGTTTTGTTGTATCAACACAGAGTCTGACATATTTAAATAAAAATATTAAAACAATTTTTGTTTGCTAAAACAGTTCTTAAACTCAGGAAAATAAGCAAACAAAACACTGCATTAATGAAAGGAGACATCTAGTGAAAGGAACTTCATATTCAGTATGGAGATGTATATGTATCTATTTTACACCAATCATTAATAAAAAAATCATTATAATATAAGCATGTCTTCCTTGCATGTATATGTATTTTATTAGAACTGTACATGTAAAAAGCACTGATTCATTCTATTTATGTTGCAAAAAAGATGCTTCAAGATTTTATCTTGTCCTAAAGCTTATTTCCTGTGTTCCAATTAATTGCTAGTCCACAAGAGTCCTTACTAGTTTTGTTAGTGTCTGACCAGTTATTACTTTTTTCTGCAGTAAATTGTTTTGTATGACAATATAGAATTTTTTTGTAAACCATGATATATTTTACAATTAATACTGTATTACTAATTCTGGTTAAACAGTTTTCATAGAGACCTTAAAAAAAATTAAGTGGAATGTATAGCTACTGTATTTTAGATTTTCAAAAAAACTAAACAAGGATTTAAAAATTTTAATCGTCACAAATTCTTATGTAGATAATGTAGTAGTTACTAATATGCCTCCCAATTAAAGAATTTCTATTTGCATATACATTTAGAATTTAGAAGTTATGCATATTATTGTATCCAAACTAGACCATATGTTACCTACCATCATGCCCATCATAACCTACAGATTATCATGATGTTTTTAGTTGAAGATTGCATGAAATGCAATCAAAACCTTATGCTACTAACTTGATATATATCTAAAGGATATCCAAGGCTGATCACTACCTTTTTGATACACAAAATATAGTGCATTGATCATTCTATACATCCTATCCATGAACATTTTCAGACATTTATCAATGTTATATATATGCTCAGATATTCAAGTTAAAAAATAATGCTACACCTGTCAAGAAAATTACATAACTTTTGCAAGGTGCAGGAATGTAATATCCGTTCTAAAACTATAAATGATGTCATTATTAAAGCCATCTTTAAAAATTGGAGTTATCTCCCATTGTCAAGATATAAGTTGAATCAACTAAAACCAAGGCTTTATACAATGCAATATGTATTAATGTTACTTCCCACTGATAAATTAAAAGCAATCTTTACCTTTACAAGCACTTCGATTAAAGATTAAAGATTCAAGATCATAAATATTAATGTATTCATGGTACTGTATTAAATGATGCAAAATCTTTAAAGCATAGTTTATGAAGCCAGAACTATTTTTATTTAATGTGAATATATATATAAACTGCAACATAAGTTATATAAAAAAAACATATTTTTTTTCTAAATCTTTACCTCTATAGTACAAAACAATGAAAATTTGTGTGTTCCTTAGTTTTTGTTTAAATTTCCTATTTTTGTATTGGATGTGCATGCATCAATATGTAGTTTACTGCATGTTTTATTTCTACAGAGTGATCAAAACATGACATCAGAAGATGAAACCATGTGTACACAAGTTAGTATCATCTAAACATTATTACATATCTCTACATTAGTTCGAAGTTCAAAAAAGTGTTTGTTCTGAAAATTATACATTCTGTTTGTTTTTGTTCAAAGGTCGAGGTAGATATCCTGTAGACACAAACACAAATAGAATTTTTTTTCTTAAGGCAAACACTTTTTTGGAGCTGTAGTTTGAGTAAAAACTAAATTTTTATATATTTTGATGGATAATATGAGTTGGGATGTAAAATACCTCTATTGATTTTGAATTCATCTGTTCAAAAGGTCAAGTTCACAGCAGCCTTTAATTAACCAAAATTGGGAGATTTTTTTTTGTTTTCCATCATTTGACATAAATTGTCAGCAAACTTTTTAGTCTGTATCAACAAGACTTAGTCCAAATTTGTTTTATAGATCCTGATAAAAAAATATCTGTTTTCCTACTAAGCCAAAATATCACAGCTGATGCACCCATGATTTTTCTGTATTTTTGATTTGTTTATTGCAATTGTCATCTGTGCTTATTTGTAAGCTTTTTGCATTTAGTCCCAAATGTTTCATATGCTGTATATGTATATATTTTTTGATTGTCCAAAATTATTTCCAGATTAATTACCAAAACACAATTTGCAACATTAGAATAGCCAAGCACTTACTACTGATCTATGACCTGCATGATTCACAGTTTTTATACGACTGCAAAAATTGAAATTTTTTTGGTCGTATATTGGTATCACATTGGCTTCGTCGTCGTCATCGTCCGAATACTTTTAGTTTTCACACTCTAACTTTAGTAAAAGTGAATAGAAATCTATGAAATTTTAACACGAGGTTTATGACCACGAAAGGGAGGTTGGGATTGATTTTGGGAGTTTTGGTCCCAACATTTTTGGAATTAGGGGCCAAAAAGGGCCCAAATAAGCATTTTCTTAATTTTCGCACTCTTAACTGTAGTAAAAGTAAATAGAAATCTATGAAATTTTGACACAAGGTTTATGACCACAAAAGGGAGGTTGGGATTGATTTTGGGAGTTTTGGTCCCGACAGTTTAGGAATTAGGGGTAAAAAAAGGTCCAAATAAGCATTATTCTTGGTTTTCGCACAATAACTTTAGTATAAGTAAATAGAAATCAATGAAATTTAAACACAAGGTTTATGACCACAAAAGGAAGGTTGGGATTGATTTTGGGAGTTGAAGTCCCAACAGTTTAGGAATTAGGGCCCAAAAAGGGGCCCAAATAAGCATTATTCTTGGTTTTCGCACCATAACTTTAATATAAGTAAATAGAAATCTATGAAATTTAAACACAAGGTTTATGACCATAAAAGGAAGGTTGGGTTTGATTTTGGGAGTTTTGGTCCTAACAGTTAAGGAATAAGGGGTCCAAAGGGTCCAAAATTGAACTTTGTTTGATTTCATTAAAAATTGAAAAATTGGGGTTCTTTGATATGCCGAACTTAACTGTGTATGTAGATTCTTAATTTTTGGTCCCGTTTTCAAATTGGTATACATTAAGGTCCAAAGGGTCCAAAATTAAACTTAGTTTGATTTTAACAAAAATTGTCCCGTTTTCAAATTGGTCTACATTAAAGTCCCAAGGGTCCAAAATTAAACTAAGTTTGATTTTAACAAAAATTGAATTCTTGGGCTTTTTTGATATGCTGAATCTAAACATGTACTTAGATTTTTGATTATGGGCCCAGTTTTCAAGTTAGTTCAAATCAGGATCCAAAATTATTATATTAAGTATTGTGCAATAGCAAGAAATCTTCAATTGCACAGTATTCAGCAATAGCAAGAAATCTTCAATTGCACAGTATTGTGCAATAGCAAGTCATTTTCAATTGCACAGTATTGCGCAATAGCAAGAAATATCTAATTGCACAATATTGCACAATAACAAGAAATTTTCATTTGGAGTTATCTTTCTTTGTGAGACATTTCAACAACGAGATTTAAAATGAAGAAATAATTCCCTCATGTCATGGTCTATGCTCATTTTGATATTTTACACTGAGCGTTAGCGATGTGTAAAATATGGTAAAAAATAAGGCCTGCCCATGTTTAAATGAGCATAGAACATGACATGAAAGAATTATTTCCATTCTAATAGGACAAATACAGTATTTTAAGCTCACCTGGCCTAAAAGGCCAAGTGAGCTTTTCTCATCACTTGGCGTCCGGCGTCTGTCGTCCGTCGTCGTCGTTAACTTTTACAAAAATCTTCTCCTCTGAAACTACTGGGCCAAATTAAACCAAACTTGGCCACAATCATCATTGGGGTATCTAGGTTAAAAAATGTGTGCCGTGACCCGGCCAACCATGTGGGATGGCCGCCATGGCTAAAAATAGAACATAGGGGTAAAATGCAGTTTTTGGCTTATAACTCAAAAACCAAAGCATTTAGAGCAAATCTGACATGGGGTTAAATTGTTAAACAGGTGAAGATCTATCTGCCCTGAAATTTTCAGATGAATCGGATAACCCGTTGTTGGGTTGCTGCTCCTGAATTAGTAATTTTAAGGAAATTTTGCTGTTTTTGGTTATTATCTTGAATATTATTATAGATAGAGATAAACAGTAAACAGCAATAATGTTCAACAAAGTAAGATTTACAAATAAGTCAACATGACTGAAATGGTCAGTTGACCCCTTTAGGAGTAATTGCCCTTTATAGTCAATTTTAACCATTTTTCGTAAATCTTAGTAATATTTTACAAAAATCTTCTCCTCTGAAACTACTGGGCCAAATTAATCCAAACTTGGCCACAATCATCTTTTGGGTTAGTAGTTTGAAAAATGTGTCCGGTGACCCGGCCATCAAACCAAGATGGCGGCCATGGCTAAAAATAGAACATGGGGTAAAATGCAGTTTTTGGCTTGTAACTCAAAACCCAAAGCATTTAAAGCAAATCTGATATGGGGTAAAATTGTTTATCAGTACAAGATCTATCTGCCCTGAAATTTTCAGATGAATCGGACAACCCGTTGTTGGGTTGCTGGACCTGAATTAGTAATTTTAAGGAAATTTTGCTCTTTTTATACGACCGCAAATTTTGAAAAAATTTTCGTCGTATATTGCTATCACGTTGGCGTCGGCGTCGGCGTCGTCGTCGTCGTCCGGCGTCCGAATACTTTTAGTTTTCGCACTCTAACTTTAGTAAAAGTGAATAGAAATCTATGAAATTTTAACACAAGGTTTATGACCATAAAAGGAAGGTTGGTATTGATTTTGGGAGTTTTGGTCCCAACATTTTAGGAATAAGGGGCCAAAAAGGGCCCAAATAAGCATTTTCTTGGTTAGCACCATAACTTTAGTTTAAGTTAATAGAAATCTATGAAATTTTGACACAAGGTTTATGACCACAAAAGAAAGATTGGGATTGATTTTGGGAGTTTTGGTTTCAATAGTTTAGGAATAAGGGGCCAATAAAGGGCCCAAATAAGCATTTTTCTTGGTTTTTGCACAATAACCTTAGGTTAAGTAAATAGAAATCTATGAAATTTAAACACAATGTTTATGACCACAAAAGGAAGGTTGGTATTGATTTTGGGAGTTTAAGACCCAACAGTTTAGGAATTAGGGGCCAAAAAGGGACCCAAATAAGCATTTTTCTTGGTTTTCGCACTATAATGTTAGTATAAGTAAATACAAATCTATGAAATTTAAACACAAGGCTTATGACCATAAAAGGAAGGTTGGTATTG
The DNA here is from genome assembly GCA_019925275.1 of Mytilus edulis. Classification (NCBI taxonomy): domain Eukaryota; kingdom Metazoa; phylum Mollusca; class Bivalvia; order Mytilida; family Mytilidae; genus Mytilus; species Mytilus edulis. The sequence goes on from CM034353.1 coordinate 18,732,898, forward strand.
ATTTTGGGAGTTTTGGTCCCAACAGTTTAGGAAAAAGGGGCCCAAAGGGTCCAAAATTAAACTTTGTTTGATTTCATCAAAATTGAATAATTGGGGTTCTTTGATATGCCGAATCTAACTGTATATGTAGATTCTCAACTTTTGGTCCCATTTTCAAATTGGTCTACATTAAGGTCCAAAGGGTCCAAAATTAAACTTAGTTTGATTTTGACAAAAAATGAATCGGTTGGGTTCTTTGATATGTTGAATCTAAAAATGTACTTAGATTCTTGATTATTGAAGTTTTTTGGTCCAGTTTTCAAATTGGTCTACATTAAGGTCCAAAGGGTCCAAAATTAAACTTTGTTTGATTTCATCAAAAATTGAATCCTTGGGGTTCTTTGATATGCCAAATCTAACTGTGTATGTAGATTCTTCATTTTTGGTCCTGTTTTCAAATTTAAAATTCTACATTAAAGTCCAAAGGGTCCAAAATTAAACTAAGTTTGATTTTAACAAAAATTGAATTCTTGGGCCTCTTTGATATGCTGAATCTAAACATGTACTTAGATTTTTGATTATGGGCCCAGTTTTCAAGTTGGTCCAAATCAGGATCTAAAATTATTATATTAAGTATTGTGCAATAGCAAGTCTTTTCAATTGCACAGTATTGTGCAATGGCAAGAAATATCTAATTGCACAATATTGTGAAATAGCAAATTTTTTTTTAATTAGAGTTATCTTTCTTTGTCCAGAATAGTAAGCAAGAAATATCCTATTGCACAATATTGTGCAATAGCAAGAATTTTTTTTAATTGGAGTTATCTTTCTTTGTCCAGAATCAACTTAAATCTTTGTTATATACAATATACAATGTATATACACTTTTTACTACCAACTGATAAATTTAAATAATCTTTACCATTCAGTGATAACAAGCAGTTTTTTTACATCTTAATATTTTATGATGTATTTAAATGAGTAGTTATTGTTGCAAACTCCATTAGAAATTTGAATTGATATCAGTTTTGAAAAAGGGAAACGGGGATGTGAAAAAAAGGGGGGGGGGTTAAATTTTTCTCATTTCAGATTTCATAAATAAAAAGAAAATTTCTTCAAACATTTTTTTGAGAGGATTAATATTCAACAGCATAGTGATTTGCTCAAAGGCAAAAAAAACCTTTTAAGTTCATTAGACCACATTCATTCTGTGTCAGAAACCTATGCTGTGTCAACTATTTAATTTTAGATTTAAAAAGTTTGAAGAAGAAATCTTTAATTGATTTGTAAAATCTTGGCATTTGTTTTGTGTAAAAAAAACCATGTAATGTCAAAAATTTGATCACAATCCAAATTCAGAGCTGTATCATGCTTGAATGTTTTGTCCATACTTGCCCCAACTGTTCAGGGTTCGACCTCTGCGGTCGTATAAAGCTGCGCCCTGCGGAGCACCTGGTTGGTTATTATCTTGAATATTATTATAGATAGAGATAAACTATAAACAGCAATAATGTTCACCAAAGTAAGATTTACAAATAAGTCAACATGACTGAAATGGTCAGTTGACTCCTTTAGGAGTTATTGCCCTTTATAGTCAATTTTTTACCATTTTTCGTAAATCTTAGTAATCTTTTACAAAAATCTTCTCCTCTGAAACTACTGGGCCAAATTAATCCAAACTTGGCCACAATCATCTTTTTGGGTTAGTAGTTTGAAAAATGTGTCCGGTGACCCGGCCATCAAACCAAGATGGCCGTCATGGCTAAAAATAGAACATGGGGTAAAATGCAGTTTTTGGCTTATAACTCAAAACCCAAAGCATTTAGAGCAAATCTGACATGGGGTAAAATTGTTTATCAGGTCAACATTTATCAACTCTGAAATTTTTAGATGAATCGGACAACCCGTTGTTGGGTTGCTGACCCTGAATTGTTAGTTTTAAGGAAATTTTGCTGTTTTTGGTCATTATCTTGAATATTATTATTGATAGAGATAAACTGTAAACAACAATAATGTTCAGCAAAGTAAGATTTACAAATAAGTCAACATGACCGAAATGGTCAATTGACTGACCCCCTTAGGAGTTATTGTTCTTTATAGTCAATTTTTAACAATTTTCATAAAATTTGTAAATTTTTACTAACATTTTCCGCTGAAACTAATGGGCCAAGTTCATTATAGATAGAGATAATTTCAAGCAGCAAGAATGTTCAGTAAAGTAAGAAGTACAAACACATCACCATCACCAAAACACAATTTTGTCATGAATCCATCTGCTTCCTTTAATATTCACATAGACCAAGGTGAGCGACACAGGCTCTTTAGAGCCTCTAGTTATAAGTAGAAGCGTACGAAAATAACTTAAAAATTATTGGCTGTTCCTGTTTCCTTCCAGTGGATTATGTACATAAGATTTTCATATTTGATCATTTTAAAAAACTAACAGCAGGGTAAATATATATTGTTTGATATTAAACAATATATAATAAAGTTTATGTAAGCTGCTAAAATGTGTATATGTTATAAGGATAACAATGAAAATAACAAGAATATGAACAGTAAGTTTGTGTGCAAAAATCAAACATATTCGAACACTGCTTAGTATACAAAGTGTAATAAGGACATCATATTAAAATTTGTGTCTTTATCTGTAAAGTTAACTATTGGTACACTACTATTTGTTATTACCTAGAATGATGATTTGTTTTGCCAGGATTCCAAGTCCTTGTTTAAGGTACAGACCAAATTAAAGCATGCTATAGAGAGAATAGCTGAATTAGAGGAATCTTTAGAAGGGAAGCAGCTTGCATTGGACAGGGTGATCAGTGAAAACACCAAGTTCAAAGAATCTGACTCTGCACAGAAGGTATTTAGATAACTCACACCAATAGTATTGTATGTTGAAGATTACACTTATATCATGTATATGATAGATAACAAATCTTAAATTATTCAGCACAACCCTGTTTATTGCTTAATATGTTGTTATACGACCGCAAAAATTTAAATTTTTTGGTCGTATATTGCTATCACGTTGGCGTCGTCGTCATCGTCGTCCGAATACTTTTAGTTTTCGCACTCTAACTTTAGTAAAAGTGAATAGAAATCAATGAAATTTTAACACAAGGTTAACGACCACAAAAGGAAGGTTTGGAATGATTTTGGGAGTTTTGGTCCCAACATTTTAGGAATTAGGGGCCAAAAAGGGCCCAAATAAGCATTTTCTTGGTTTTCGCACTATAACTTTAGTTTAACCCTTTCACCGATTGCTGCCCAGACAGAAGCTACTCTGAGACGATGGCTTCCCTGGCTACTATTACTCAAGTGGGAGATCTTCATAATAAATGTCAATAAAAACTTGTTTGTAGTTATTTGTGTATTTATTTCATTCACTAACACCATGTTCACAGTTTTATTCATGTTTTAATAATTTTTTCTTCTTAAAATATTCAAATTTTCAAATTTTCGGCATTTTCTAGGTGAAATTCTCAAAATTCTGCTCTTTGACCCCAAATCGTAATTTTTTAACCCAAAACGGCAAAATTTTGAAAATTTTTATGAGGCTGTACAAATTCCTCACACTGAACGATGTCCATTCCAAGTGTTTTGTACTTAAAACCACATTTTATGTCAAAAAAGTATACTAGTTTGGCTTCAATTCTTCCATATTCTTTCAAAAAAAATGTTCCCTCATTTCAAATTCTCGTAAATTCCGTAAATTTCCTCTGATTTTGACACGGTTTTCAACAAACGGAAGCGCAATGTTTACACTTTCATCCGGGTGTCCATCAAAGAAAGATAACTCATGTTTGCACTGTTTTAAGCGGGAAACATAAAAGAGGTATTCCGATCCCGGTAAAACGGGACTCATCGTCAGCTGTCTGAAGCGTGAATTCCGGTAAACCAGGACTCATCGGCGAAAGGGTTAAGTGAATAGAAATCTATGAAATTTTGACACAAGGTTTATGACCACAAAAGGAAGGTTGGGATTGATTTTGGGAGTTTTGATTCCAACAGTTTAGGAATTAAGGGTAAAAAAAGGGCCCAAATAAGCATTATTCTTGGTTTTCGCACAATAACTTTAGTATAATTTAATAGAAATCAATGAAATTTTAACAGAAGGTTTATGACCTCAAAAGGAAGGTTGGGATTGATTTTTGGAGTTGAGGTCACAACAGTTTATGAATTAGGGCCCAAAAAGGGGCCCAAATAAGCATTATTTTTGGTTTTTGCACCATAACTTTAGTATAAGTGAATAGAAATCTATGAAATTTAAACACAAGGTTTATGACCATAAAAGGAAGGTTGGGTTTGGGAGTTTTGGTCCTAACAGTTTAGGAATAAGGGGCCCAAAATTGAACTTTGTGTGATTTCATCAAAAATTGAATAATTGGGGTTCTTTGATATGCCGAATCTAAATATGTATGTAGATTCTTAATTTTTGGTCCCGTTTTCTAATTGGTCTACATTAAGGTCCAAAGGGTCCAAAATTAAACTTAGTTTGATTTTAACAAAAATTGAATCCTTGGGGTTCTTTGATATGCTGAATTTAAAAATGTACTTAGATTTTTAATTATTGGCCTAGTTTTCAAGTTGGTCCAAATGGGGGTCCAAAATGAAACTTTGTTTGATTTCATCAAAAATTGAATAAATGGGTTCTTTGATATGCCAAATCTAACTGTGTATGTAGATTCTTAATTTTTGGTCCAGTTTTCAAATTGGTCTACATTAAGGTCCAAAGGGTCCAAAATTAAACTAAGTTTGATTTGAACAAAAATTAAATTCTTGGGCTTATTTGATATGCTTTATCTAAATATGTACTTTGATTTTTGATTATGGGCCCAGTTTTCAAGTTGGTCCAAATCAGGATTCCATATCAAATCTTGTGCAATAGCAAGAAATTTTCAATTGCACAGTATTGCACAATAGCAAGAAATATCTAATTGCACAATATTGTGCAATAGCAATTAATTTTCAATTGGAGTTATCTTTCTTTGTATAGAATAGTAGTTGATAATATATGTTGGAAATTTGCCAGACATGACTATGATGTCATTTTCTATTTTTATTTGCCAATAACTTTATGTAAATAACTTCATTGGAAATTTGCCAATATAAAATGTTGCTGATGAAGCTTTTTTCCTTATCTTATCTAAAAGGTTTTTAGATAATGTATGTTGGACATTTGCCAGACATGACTATGATGTCATTTTCTATTTTTATTTGCCAATAACTTTATGTAAATAACTTCATTGGAAATTTGCCAATATAAAATGTTGCTGATGAAGTTTTTTTTATTGTTTTGTACAATAAACAATGTATATTCACTTTTACTACCAACCAATCTTTACCATTCAGTGATAACAAGCACTTTATTTTACATTTTAATATTTTATGATGTATTTAAAAGAGTAGTTATTGTTGCAAAATCCATTAGAAATTTGAATTGATATCAGTTTTGGAAAAAAGGAAACAGGGATGTGAAAAAAAGGGGGGGGGGGGGGTTAAATTTTTCTCATTTCAGATTTCATAAATAAAAAGAAAATTTCTTCAAACATTTTTTTGAGAGGATTAATATTCAACAGCATAGTGAATTGCTCAAAGGCAAAAAAAAACTTTTAAGTTCATTAAACCACATTCATTCTGTGTCAGAAACCTATGCTGTGTCAACTATTTTATTTTAGATTTAAAAAGTTTGAAGAAGAAATCTTTAATTGATTTGTAAAATCTTGACATTTGTTTTGTGTAAAAAAAAACCATGTAATGTCAAAAATTTAATCACAATCCAAATTCAGAGCTGTATCACGCTTGAATGTTTTGTCCATACCTGCCCCAGTTGTTCAGGGTTTACCTCTGCGGTCGTATAAAGCTGCGCCCTGCGGAGCACCTGGTTGTTATTGTAAAAGTGTAGTTTTTTGAGTGCTAGAGAATAAGTCCATTTATCAGTAAAATATGGAATGTATTCAAAATATTCAATCTTTTCTCTTCAGATGCTATTTCTTAATCCTGAAGACACTTCTGTTCTAGTTTCATAACATTCCATGAGGGTGTATGAAAAACAATAACCCAGTCTGTATTTCTGAAAACAAATATTTTAAAAATTTTGCTCTTTAAATTATATTTTAAACTATTCTTCAGAGAATTTTATGAGACTTAGGACAGAAGTTACTGAATGATCAGCGCAGGGGTTCCAAAAAACATTTGAGCCAGCCGGACATTTTATATCTGATCCCGATTTTAATCCCTTAAGACTATGTCACAAAAGGCAATTATGGTAATCAGATGGCCATTCCAATGATAATGACATTAGATTAAAAAGCGATTTTAAACTTTACTTTGTTTTGGATGTTTGGATGTAAAATCCGTGTCCGTTTGCAAAGCATGACTGAGTGAAGAAGCTCTTTCCACGTTATTTCTTCAACAAAACGCTTGAAATGAACGTTACGATACAGGTATCAATGATAATTTTAACATTTTGAAGAAATAAAGGATGCATAATTAAATTTCCCACCTTTGCACATGCGCACACATGTTCTAGTTCATTCGACGTAGTTCTGACGATTTTTCATTTAAACCTTTTAATTTTTTTTTATCAAATCATGTAGATAAACTAATTTCTTATAATTCTAATCTTTTGGACTAAATCAATGAACTACAAACCGCTGAAATGTAAGAAAATAATTGTGAATAGACCAATCAATTTATACGATGTCCGGTACTGAACATAGTTTACCTGTCAACTGAACAGGTAGATATCACCTGTCCAACAACTAATTAGCCTTGATTAAAATTAGAAAGTATTGAAGTAGGGGTTGTTTTGATAGTAATTAATCATCATATCACTTTTATGACCAGAAATGTGTAGATGTTAAAGGCAAAAGGTTGGGTCAAAAAGATTGTGACTTATGTTAAAATGACCGAAAAAGCCTTGAAAACTAAAATGTATATGACTGTTTCATGCTTTGCCCAGCCGGACTTTTACGGGACATTAATCAAATGTCCGGAATATATGACCGTTTTGGAAGCCCTGGATCAGCGGTCTAAGTAGCTATCAACTATGAGTCAGTTGTCATGAACGTTAAAAAAAAGACTCCATATAAAACTAATGTCAAATCCAGAAACACACCTAAACCACACTATACACAAATTTTATGAATTTTATCCGATTGATACATAGCTACTTGTTGAAAACTTATTCAACAGTAGATATCAGCATTGTTCCAGAATTTCAGAACTTGTACCAGACAATCACAACATGACATACTTTATTACAAACTCATCTGTATTAAATGATATTCGTAAAAAAAGTGGCATTATACATTTATAATGACAAAGAATAACATGTTTTTACTGATATATCTGTTACATATAGATGAACTCATTGTCATTTTGTCAAAAACTCACTGATCTGGTGCACTTAATAGTGGGAGAAAAATCATTCCTATGTATGTAATTTTAAATTACATTGTTCCAAGTAATGAACCAGACACAAGCTCTCATTTAGTTATCTATGACAGAACCAAATATTTACAGATTGATAAATTGATGAAAAGTCAACTACCCTATATATAAATTTTTGATATTTTGTACCAATAAATTCAACAGGATATGCCATTAAACTATTTTCTCGCTTATCCATTTGAATTAGATATTATGGTTTACAATATAAAAAAAGAAGATGTGGTATGATTGCCAACGAGACAGCTGTCCTCAAGAGACCAAAATGACACAGAAAATAAACAACTATAGGTCACTGTATGGCCTTCAACAATGAGCAAAGCCTATACCACATAGTCAGCTATAAAAGGCCCCGAAGTGACAATGTAAAACAATTCAAATGAGAAAACTAATGGTCTCATTTATATAGAAAAATGAACGAAAACAGATATGTAACACATAAACAAAAGACAACCACTGAATTACAGGCTCCTGACTTGGGACAGGTACATACATAATGTGGTGGGGTTTAACATGTTAGTGGGATCCCAACCCTCCCCCTAAACTGGGACAGTGGTATAACAGTACAACATAAGAACGAACTATAAAAATCAGTTGAAAAAGGATTAACTCATCAGAAATACAAAAATGTAAATACAAGTGAACGTGGCCGGATACTTGTACATCCCAACAACAAAAAGACACTAGGAACAGATCTGAGAGTACTCACAGTTATCTGACAGCTAGTTCAAAGCCACTAACAACTAATAAAAAAATCATGCATCTAAGACTAAATTATCAATCCGTACACATCCAACATCCAATGGATTTAGTGTAAAGACGTCATAAACAGTCAGAGAAAAACATGACCTTGTGCAATGCCAAGATACAGGTATTGACAGATTGTAGATCCATGAATGTGTTTATGTATATAACATACTAGTTAAACTAGTTTGCTCTTAATTTACTGATAACAAAATCAATATTTATACCAATAAAAACAATATTCAATGATCTTATTACAGTGTTGAATAAGTAACCTTTTAGAATAAGTTTATTTAAAGGTGCGATAAGTTTACCAGGATCATTTCTAAATTTCTGGGCACGGTTAACAACATATCGTAAAAATGAGGATGTGCTATCCTGTTTGAAATAAGTTTTCTACAGGTACAACCAAACTTCAAAACCAAATCTTTATTTCTATGGAAAAATTTAGTAAAGGTTTTAAGTAATTTATGGTAACAATAACCCTGGTTTAATAATTTACCAGTAATACATAGATTACATTCGTTAAAATCAAAAACGTCAAAACAGAGATGGGCATAGCAAACGAGCTGTGAAATATAAACACCGTAAGATGGAGCCAAAGGAACATCACCATCTAAAAATGGAAAATTAACAATAGGGAATGAAAAATCGTCCCTTTTGTCGTAAATTTTAGTGTGGAGTTTCCCGTTTAAAATCGAAATATCTAAAACTATGAAAGGACAGTTATACAGTTAAAATTGATTTATTACAAGGCTATAAACAGTTCACCCAGGAAGAGAAGATTCATGAAATTTTACTACTGATTTGGGAGTATAGTGTATTTCCACGAATCACAGATTTTACTCTGAAATGATTGTAACATGTATTTTTTTTCAAGGAATATATGTTATGTTCAAAATTATGAAAGACAGTGAGGTCATGATGTTTACATAAACAGTTCAAAGAAAATTGATTGTAGAATCCAGTTGTGATGTATTTATCTTTTAATTCCAGATTGCTGAAATGGAAGTAGCTATGAGTAAGAGGGATGAAATAATAAGACAGTTGACAACAAGATTACATTCTACAGCCAGTTTACAAACTGAAGCAGAACAACTAACACATCATGTACAACAACTTCAGGCACAATTAATTAATGTATGTCATAGTTGTGGCTCACTTATAAGTCTTATCACTATCATATCTTTAGATTATAAAATAAATAGGCCAGATGGTAATATATATCTGAAAACTACAAATGAAAAGAGACACCCCATGCAAAAGGCACAAGAAGCATTTTTCTTCATTTTTCCTGATCAATAGGAATATGTACTTCATCATAGCCCTTTTCAGCAATATAATATATATTGTTGCCCCCTATGTAACATGTTGCTTGGGACATGGAAATACTGGGCCTCTGTCCAACTGTTCTCAGGTGTACAATTCTTCCCAATTTTTATAATATTCATATTCATTATCAACCACATCACACTCTAACCTGAGTGACACTATTTCTAAAAACTGATGAATGTACAATATGAAAAGGACTGAAGAGTTTTCAATTTGTAATACAATGTAGCCAGAGTCTTAAACAATCTTGGTTATGTTTCTGAAGTGTAAAGGGGCCTTCATGGTTGAGTCTCGGTAGTCCCAACTTTTGTTTAAAAAGATAAATAAAAAGAACCCCCAAAATAATGATGATTTTTTTTTTGAAAATCTATGAGGCACCAGTTATAATAGGAACTTTAAAAAAAAACCAATACCATTTGACACATAAGTAACTACTAAGAAAGTATAGTTATTTGTTGGATACCAATTTTCCCTGCAAGATAAAAGCATGATAGCTATATCATTGATGCAAGATTTCCATTCAGTTGTTGTACTTTCCAAGTTTTAAAACCATAAATCTAAATATAAGAAACTGTGCAAATCTAAATATAAGAAACCGTGCAAAATAAGATTCTTTGTATGCCCCACCTACGATAGTAGAGGGGCATTATGTTTTCTGGTCTGTGTGTCCATTTGTTTGTCTGTGTGTCAGTTCGGCTGTGCGTCCTTTCGTCTGTGCATCCTTTCGTCTGTGCATCCGTTCGTCTCGTTTCAGGTTAAAGTTTTTGGTTAAGGTAGTTTTTGATGAAGTTGAATTCCAATCAAGTTCAAACATATTCACTATGATATGATCTTTCTAATTTTCATGCCCAATTAAACTTTTGACCCTAATTTCACAGTCCACTGAACATAGAAAATGATAGTGCAAGTTTCAGGTTAAAGTTTTTGGTTAAAGTTTTTGGTCAAAGTAGTTTTTGATGAAGTTGAAGTCCAATCAACTTGAAACTTATTACACATGTTCCCTATGATATGATCCTTCTAAATTTAAATGCCAAATTGGATTTTTACCCCAATTTCATGGTCCACTGAACATAAAAAATGATGGCATCTGTGTACTGTGGACACATTCTTGTTATTTATATATTAGTTAAAAAAGTTCTTTTAACAATTTCCTCATGAAACTGTTCTTTTTAAATTTCAGGCTGGCAAATTAATGGAATCTCAGAACAGCAAACAGTTGATGTCCTCTCAAGCCTTACTGGAAGCCAAACATGAAATTGAAGCTTTGCAAAAATGTATTGAAGCCAAAGATACGCTTGTTAGTCAGCTATCAGACAAAGTTGGTGCCATTTCTGATGAATATGTTAATCTGAAAACTTCATATGAAGCCTCAAGACAAAAAGAAGCAGAAAGTTCTAAAGTTGTGAAAAGTCTGATGTCTGATGCAGAGGATATCCGAAGACAAGGAAGTGTAAATGGTTCAGTCACAGTATCTAATGAATATTCAGATGTCGATGACAGAGTTCAAAAGGTCAGACTTGAACTGGAAGAAACATATGGAAATCAGATAGCCTTGATGAAAGATGAATTGTCAAAACATTATAATGTGGAAGTTGAAAAATTGACTAGGGAATTAAATAATTTTAAGGAGATTTGTGCAAAACTTGAAAGTGATGATAATTCTCTTGAAGAAGAAAAACTAAAATTAACTGAAAGAAATACTTCTAATGATTTATTGATTTCTGAACTTCAATCAAAATTAACTGAAATTAATTCAAAATGTGTTCAAATTCATAGTGAAAAAGATGAACTTACAAAAGAAAATTTGACTTTAAGTAAACAGATTGATTTATTGAGTTCTCAGTTAGAATCCACAAATCATCATCATCCAGTCAGTAATGGAGGTGAACCTGTTCAGGAGGATGATAACTCTGAATCATACAATAAAATCAAAGAATTAAATGAGAAAAACTTAAATCTGACTTCTGAATTAGACAAGATTAAAAAAGACTATGCTAATGCACAGAAAAATGTAGAGGAGTTAGAAAAGAAAGTAAAGGGAGGTAATAGACCTGCCAGATTCCAGGTCGACTCCCAGGAGATAGTGATGGAATTAAAACAAGTGACTGAACAGTATGAGGAAGCTTTAGTAAACATTGCAATGATGCAGGGAAGGATTGAAGACTATGATATCAAGTGTGAAATTCTAAATGAAGACTTGAATAAGATAAAAGAACAATTGAAAACATCAGAAGATGCAGTGAAAAATTATGAAGAACAGACAAAAGAATTTGATAAAATAAAGGATAAATTGGGAAAATCAGAGCTGGAAATCAAAAGTTTTGAAGATCGTGTAAAGGAGTATGAATCAAAACATGAAACAGTGTTATCAGAACTAAGTGATATGACAGAACAGTGTACAAATGCTCAAAGACAGTGTGAAGAATACAGAGATAAATTTGTTGAATATGAACAGCAACTTACTGATTATGAAGGGTTAACCACTCAGTACAATGAATTACAACATGAATGTAATGTATATCAAACACAAAATGATGAACTCAATAATAAAATGAATATTCAGCAAGATGTTGTCATGGAGTTAAAGGCGGAGCTAGAGATATTGTCTAATCAAAACCAAGCATTCCAAGAACAGTCTCCCATACAGACACAGCAAATAGAGGACTTAACCAAAGAAAACAAATGTTTGCTAGAAAGTATTGACTTACATAAAGATGAAGTTACAAAACTAACTAATAGTCTTAATCAGGCTACAGCAGAGGTAGATACTTATAAGGAGAAAACTCAATCACTTGAAAGTTTAGTGGAAACTCTGGAGGTTGAACTAAAATCAAAATGTGACACTGAATTAATTCTTAAACAAAAAGACAATTCAATAAAGAAATTAACCAATGACATTGATGACTTAACATTACAGCTTCACATGCAAGAACCTGTTGAAGAAAGTTTCCAGAAGGAAACAATAACACATGAAGAGGCATCTTTATCTTTGTCTAATCAGGTTGTCTCTCAGAATGAAACAAAAGACATTGAGAATGCTCATGTTGTTCAGTCAGAAGCACAATCAGCTCTGTCATTTGATAGTTTTGTGCAGGAAGAATTAGAACATCAGTCAGAACTTGCATTACATGTGGTTAGTGATATGGAAGCTGATTCTCTTGATGGTGATACCGTTTCTATTGAAGACTCAAAACAAAGTGATCTTATAGCTGAAATAAGTAAACTTCAACATGAGAATCATGAACTTAAACTGACTATCCAGAACATAAAAGTGACTTATGAAAATGATTTGGAGCAAGCATTACAGTCATGTCGTTCTGAAATCGTCAATGTATCGGCTGAAAAATCAAACATAGAGACCTCTTATTTAGAACTAGAGGAAAATATTGTTAACATTAATGAAAAAGTTAAGTTAGCTGAATCTGCATTGGCTACTGTGGAGGAAGAAAAGCTTGCACTTCAGAATGATTTAACATTTGTTAACAGTATGTTAGATGAAATGACTCAGAACGAGGGACTGTCTCAAAGTGATTCAAATATGTCAATTACAGTGTGTAATAAACTGAAAACACTGCAAGAAAAATTAGAAATTGCTCAATCTAATACTGAAAATCTAAGTTCTCAAAGTGAAAAATTAAAAACTGAAAAATTAGAAAATATAGAAATACATAAGAATATAATTTTACACAAACAGGAGGAAAATGATAATTTATGTAAAGAACTTGAGTGTCTTCAAATTCAGATAAAAAATATGGAAACTGAAGTTGAAAAAAGTAAACAGCTATTGAAAGAAAATGACAGTTTGAATAAGTCTTTGCAAGAAATGAATGAAAGGGAACAAACTCTACGAATTCAATGTGAACGGTTATCTCAGCAAGTATTCGAACTCTCCGTCATAAATCAGACAGTTAGTGGTGACAAAGAAAACCTTGAGAACAGGTTTGTGGAAGTGTCAGCAATGGAAAATAATGAGATCTCTGACTCAGTAGTAAACAGTCATGTAAATGAAGTGATGTCAAGTAAAAAGTCACATGATTTATTATTAACCAATCAGCAATTACTTCCAATTTCAGAACATGACAATGATGTAAAATGTAAAGTTACAGCAGATGGTGAAACTTTGGTGAGAGATGATGGACCTAGGAAAACAACAGATGTTCTAGTCCATGAAGGTGAAATAACACAGCAGAGTGCAGCCAACCAGTCAACCACGGTAAGATCAACCTGCATGCCGACCAGCCATGGTCAAGTTATGAATGTTTGTTCGTCTGTTTGTGTTAATTCAGTTATTCAGTTACCGCAAAATTCTGTTCATGATTTAGTTGCTTCTAATTTTAATACTTTCGATTTTCAAATGATTGCCAGTCAAAATGATGATAAATGTTGCAAACAAGCTGAAAATTTGGATCAAAGTGAATATGATGACCCTGAGCATCTTACAAGTGTTAATAAATCATCTGATCAAACATTACACCAATCATGTGAGAACACAAATAATCTATCACAAAATCATGATACAGATCTAAATAAACATCAAGATACAAATTCCAGTTCTAAAAATGATGACAATTTTCAGGATGCAGATGCAAGCTCAAATGAATATACAGATCATGCAGATGTTGGTGAAAATGAGAATGAGAATAATGAACAATCAGAACATTTGAGAAATGAGAATACAATACTGAAGGTCAAATTAGAGGACACACAAAATGATATGTCAGCTATACTGCATGATCGTGTTGAATTGGTAGGATCCATGGAAAATTTTTCTGACAAAATAAACTATTTGCGTGACCACAATGAACGATTACAGAAAGAATTGAAACGATCAGTTGAAGACAATAAAGTGTTGCTTTTGAAAGTTGAAGAAAGCAGTGAAAGTTCTGAAATAAGATGCAAGTTAGAAGATAAAATTATTGAACTTGTATCAGAAAACCAAAAGTTAAAATCAGAATATGGAGAAAGTAGAAAAGCATTAAAAGATGAACATGAATCTTTGAAATCTGCATTGAACTCTTGGCAAGAGGCATCTAGTTCTAGTCAACAGTTGAAGGCAGAAGTAACAGGTTTGTTTAATGAAATGGAAAGATTATCTGAACAAAAGCAGGACATGGAATCGTCACTACAGGCTATGGAGGAAGCGTTTGTCACCAGTCAGTCATTAAATGAGGAACTGCAAAGGCAAGCACTCGAAAACTGTAAAAATCTCAACGATATGGAAAAGTGGAAAATTCATGCTCAGGATTTGGAAGGACAATTAAGAGAAAGTGAAGAAAAGTTGGAAACTAAAACACGTACATGGAAAATGTATGTGGGAGAAATTGAAAATAAACAGAAAGAAAAGATAAATGATTTAGAATATCAAGTGGAACAGAAAGCAGCCGAGGTTAATGAACTTAGAAATATCAATAGTGAGCTAGAAAGTAAATATCAGCAATTGCATGAAGATAAGGAGCAATTACAAGAGGAATGTAAAGCATGCCAAACTGAAATCAGCCATTTGTATTTGGTTAACACGGAATTGGTTCAGGAACGAGATGTATCATTAATTCAATGGGAACATTTCAGACCGGAACTAAATAAATTGACTGAGAAATGTACAATGCAGGAAAGTTTAATTTTAGAGTTGAAAAGCGAACAATTGCAATTGATTACCGATATCAAACTGAAACAAGAAAAGTGTGACAGTATAGAAAAAATCATGGCCAAAGAAAAAGTAGAGTTGCAAGGAAAATGCTCTAATTATGAAAATCAACTGATTCAAATGAAAGAATGTTGTTTTAACCTTGAAAAACAAAAAGAAGAAATGATGGTTCAGCAAAATGATTTAATCAAAGACAGGGAAAGTATACAATCAGAAAATAAATTATTGAAGGAAAAATGTGACAAATTCTCACAAGAAGTTGAAAATATGAATATCTTATTGAAAAATAAATATCAAGAGTATGAAAGTTCTTTAGGAGAACTTGAAAAGAAAAATATGAAATTAAAAGAAATTTGTGAGAAATCTGATATTGATGCTGTAAATTTGAACAAGAATCATTCTGAGGTTCTGAAACAAAAAGAAAAGCAAATAGAGAAATTAGAGCAAAAAGTGATAACATGTTCTTTACAAATAAATGAATTACATGTTAGATGTAAGCAAACCGATAATGCCTTAAAAGATGTTGAATTCAAATACTCTGACTTGAAACAAATCAAAGAAAAGGCTGAGAATGAGGAATTATCTGGTCTTTCTTCACAAAACCATGAACTCAGTACCAAACTGGAATCTCTAGAAAATATAATTAAAGATAAGGATTTGGATTGTGAAAATTTGACTCAGAAGTGTAAAGAATTAGAGAAATCATTTGTTAGTGTACAAACTGAAAACAAAGAATTGCTGCAAAATTGTAAAAATATAGAACTTAAGAAAAAGGCTATAAAAACAAAATATTCTCAACTATTACAAACAAGTAATGAGACTGAAGAAAAACTGCAGAAAACAATATCAAATCTTACTTCAATGAATAATGATTTAAATGAGAAATGTGAGGCACATGAAGAGCATATTCAGAACTTGAATATTGATATAGAAAAGATTGATCAAGTTAAAGCTAATGTACAGCAAACATTAAAAGAGACATCAGAAAGGAATAATGAGGTTGAAAGTTCATTGAAAGAAGTTCAGGATGAAAATAAGGTATTGTCAAAAAAATTGAAACAAACAAATGTCAATCAGATCAAGTTTGCAGTGAACTGGAAAAGTTAAAACAAGTTCACAAAGACAGTGAAGGCTTAATAGTAAAACTTGAAAGAGAGAATGAAAGTCTAATGCACCAGCTTAGCGAAGGAACTAAACAATTGGAAAAATTACAACAAAGTCATCAGGATTTCATGGAAGAACTTGAGCAAACACAAAAATCACTATTAAAGCTTCAGGAGGATCATTTTGAGCTGAAAAATAAGAAAGAGATGTTGGAAAAAGAAAATGATCAGATGAAGCAGCAAAGAGAAAGACTGTCACAGGAGATAAACAATTTGTCTGATGAGTTAGCAAGTGTTGAACAGGAAAGAAACAGCTATTTTGCCGAACAAGAACTTAGAAAACAAAGTGTTAAAAACAATGAAGAATCATCTGTTACATCAGACATTAAGGAGAACGGAGATGCTCATGATGTACATGTACAGGATAATTATGAAGCTGTTGATGCTCAACTCACAGAAAGATCAGTGCATGTCAATGATGCAGAGGAAATAAAGGAAAGTAAGAAAAAAGATGATAATGAAAAGAAGGAGGAGGAGGAAGACGATGAACTTATTTCTGAGGAAGAGTTAGAGGTCTTAATTCAACAAAGAATTGATCATGAAAAGAAGCAAATTGAATATGATCTGGAGGAAAAATACGAACTTCAGTTTCGTAAACGTCAAGTTGAATTGATGCATACATTTGAAAAGAAACAAAAAGATTTGCAGAAGGACTTTGAACAACATGTTAATCACAGGGTTGAATCTTTACGAGCTGAGAAGGATCAATCTTTCGTGAAAGCATTGCAGAAAGTGAAAAAAGATTTCGAGAAAAAACTTAAAAAGGAGATGGAGAAACAAAGGTTGGCACATGTACAGGAGTTGGCAACAATGGAAGACGAAAGGAAAGGTGGTGGACATATCAGTGGTGTTGTTAAAAACTTACTTCAGGAAAATCAGGTATGTATAATAATTATTATGTATTAACTTTTTTTGTGACCAAATTTTTACTGTACACTTAGAAAATATCTAAAAGAAGTTTCAGAAGCAAAATATTGACATAGAAAAATGTAACTGATTTTATTTAATTTATTGTACAAAGTAAATAACATCATATTATGATTATTATATGCGAGGACAGTTATTCAAGTTAGAATGAAAAAGACTTCATTAACATATCAGTAAAACCAGTTTTGTTATATCAAAATATTTATAGCGCATATGGAACAGAAATTAGAATTCAAACGGAAATAAAAAGTAATTTTATTACACGAAAATACCTATATTTGCTATTATGCATGTTAAGTGAGTTCTGTAAATAAAAGGAGTTTGGGGAAATATGTCAATGAGGCAAAACAACACAAAAAAAAAAAAAGACATCTAAAACATTTAATATAATGATTGACAGCAAAACAAAAATGTATCATTAATCATTATTTCTCTCCAATACAGAATTAGCAAAGATGATTTTCTATGTGTCCATTTTATGGATTGTAAATATATTGTTCATAATTTCTTGATAGGAGTTGGCAGAAGCCCGAGATGCTTTGTTACAACAAGTGGAACTTTCCCACCACCAACAAGACAAGTTAGAGGATGAACTTAGGAGTATAATGGAAGAAAACATTGAGGGAGAAGGAGAATTCCTTCAGGAACCGATTAAACTAAACCCTGAGAAACCGCGACATTCATATCGTAGTCAGTCACTCCTGCTGGATTGGGAATTCTCTCCCTCATCATCATTTGACCAGGACAAAGATCCACCTGGTCTGAGTGGACAGTTTGAATATGATTGTCAGAACTTACAATGTCTACTGTTAAGAAGGAAATATCAAGAACTCAGGAATACTGTCCAGTTATCTGGTTTTCAACCAGAATTAAACATTGCAGAAGATTTTCACTCTGTTGGTCCAGGCTTTAAACCAGAAATAGTGGATTACGTCCACAATGAACCTGAAACAGATTTGTCAACACCCACTACTGAACTTGAGGCTTCATTTGTAAAGGAAGCTTTAAGAAAGGCAGTTGAATCTTTCTCAGAAGTCAAACAATCTACTAATTCTACCCCCACTGTTGACGCTTTCATTGAAAATGTTGGTTCTAAGGATGATATATTTAAGTCTAGGGAATCTGTTGCAACAACGGAGGAATTCTTGCCTCTAAGGGTTAGATCTCTTAGTTTAAATCTACCTCAGGATACTGATTTAATGGATTGTGATGAAATAAGTGAAGTAGATAAAAAACATCCTTCTTTTATTGGGCATGTAAGACATCGGTCATTGGATAGATTTATTGGGCAAAACATAGAAACTGAAGGAAAATTTGTCGCAGAATTCTTCCATGATCAAACACCTTTGTCACAGCTCAACAAATCACAAGATAGAATATCACAATCATCAGATGGGAAATTAAAAGTAAATATTGTTAGCAAACGTAACTCATGGAATTCGTCTCTAAGTAGTCAAACAAGTTTGTCTCAGAGTGATCTTCAACTTAGCATTGACCATGTGACTGAATCTAAATCTGAAAAATCAGAACATAATTCACAAGGTGAATTCTTTGTTGAATATATTAGTGGCGATTTAGAAACCTTAGATCAAAACACTCTAAATGAAATTGCTGTGATCCAATCAAATTCTCCTCATTTAGGGGAGGTCACGCCACATTTCGATTTCGCATTAGAACTTACAAAGGATGAGAAATTAGATAATGATAAACTATTGAAGAAACTGGATAGTTTAAAAAACATTTATTGTAAAGAAAAGCAAGATCTTATGAGCAAGTGTGAAAATCTGACAATTCAGCTTGAAAATGAGTCTCTTTCAAGGAGACAACTTGAACAGGAACTCATTAATATAAGTGAAGATTTTGGGGAAACTTTTACAAAGCCAGAAACTGAGATTTCAATTATAAATCAAAGGGAAAATAATACAAAGCAACCACCTAAGAAAACTTTGACAGACAATAATACACTGCAAAAAGAAAATGTTCCAAAATCTTGTCATTTTGAATCAATGATTAAAAGTCTGGAGTGTGAGTTACACGAAAAAGAAGACAGCCTCAAGCAACAAAATATAGAAATAGGCATGGGTGAAGCTCTTCAAGAGCAAAGACTGAATGAAATGAAGGTGCTGTATAAATCTGAATTAAGAAAATTAGAAGTAGAAAATAGTTCTTTATTGGAACAAAAATATCAACTTGAAAATCAAAACCGTGAACTTAACCAACAATCAGAATCTAAAGAATTAAGGGGAGGTAACTGTAAAAGTTGTATTTCTGTAGAATCACAGACTGATAAATTAGAACTAAATATTGAAAAAAAATTACTGGAAAAACAACAACTTATAGATCAGTTGGAAACACATAACTCAAAAATAGAATCAGACTTAAAAGTATTGTTTGTAAAAGAAAAAGAAAAGGAAATTACCATAAAAGAATTGACAGAAAAATGTCAAAATCTTGAAATGAGAGCACAGGAAAAAGTTCAATTAGTGGAACAGCTAGATCAACAGTGTGCTACCTATAAGATGAGGCTTCAAACAACTGGACATGAATCCACTGAAATGAAACAGGTCGGATCTTTCATTGAGCTTCAAGAGAAATGCAAAAATTTAGAACTAGAACTTGAAAGTGCAAAACAGAATGAAACTTTTGCTTGTGTTTATGAGGAAAAGTGCAACCAATTGGAATCTGATCTGGAAAATAAGCAAGAAAATGAACAAGATCTGATGGAAATGACTGAAAAATTTGAAAGGTTAGAAAAAGAATATAAAGAACAGAATATGAACCATTTACAGGAACTGAATTCTTGTACTTCTGTTATTGAAAAACTGAGGCAAAAATGTGAGAATATAGATGGTTTATTGGCAAATGAGAAAAAAGTATCACAGGAAACATATGAAAAGTGTGAGCACTATCATAAAGAGCTTACTTTGAAGCAAACTTTATTGAAAGAAATTGAGGAAAAGTCAAGTAAAGATGCACACAGCTGGAGGAATTGAGTATTAAATGTGCTAACCTGACAGATAGTCTACAAATTCAAAAACATAAGAATAATCGTCTGAAAAAAGAAAATGAGGAAAACTGCAAAAAATATGAAGCAGAAATCAGTCACAAGGAGAGAGCGTTAGATGAAATTAATGATACATGTTCAAAATTTGAAATAGCAGAATATGAAAATGAACATGTTATTCAAGAACTGACAACTCAATGCCAAAAATACCAGTCAGAAATTCAAGCTTTGAGGGCAAAGGAACTGCTGAAAATAAAGAAAACATTGTCTTGCTCTGTTGATGAAATTGAGAGTACTGACTATCAGGAATTCATAGTAGATAGTAGTTCATGCATATTTGATGATGAAGAAGAAAAGATTCCTGGTGAAAATAAAGAAAACAAGAGTGAGTTTGATAATAAAATAGAGGAGGACATTCTTGTACAGAAAACAGCTAGTTATGTTGAGACTGACATTCATGATGATAAGTCAGGTGTATATGAGAGGGTTACTGAATTGGAAACTTTGTTAAAAGACAAGGATGCTTTAATAAGAAAGTATGAGACTGAATTAGATCAAAGGAATGATGAATTAGATAGAATGGATGATCTTCGTCAGTATCAGGAACATTTGGAGATGTCAGTCAGAGAAAAAGATTCCTATATCAAACAATTAGAGGAACATTTCTTACAGCAGAGGACACCAGTCTCCATTAGATCGCCCGTCAAACCTGGCAAATTTGGAAATGTTGGTCAATCAAGAAAGGATGAGCCTGCAGCAATAACTTGTAGTACACCCACTTTGAACTTGCCTGAAAATATTCATTCCTCGGAAATGGAATTACAAGATAATTTATCTGATCAGTCGACAATAAGTGGGGATAACTCTTTTACAAAACAGAAGTCACATGACAGTCTACTTTCAGACAAAACAGATAATGATGGGAATTTTGTTACTCATTCCAAATTTAATGATAGTTTTATCTCAGACAGTAAAAATGACAATACTCAAACATCATCAGCTATAAGTGAATCTGGCAGTAGGAGGTCAGAGGAAGCTAGCATCTCACAAATGGATATGAAACATTTTGCTATTGTGAAGAAATATCCAAACTAAGACAGGATCTTAGAGAAACCAAATCTGTATATACTCAGGAGAATACACTGTTAAGAGAAGCTCTAGATAAAGAAAAATGGAATAGAGATTCTAAATTGGAGTCACAAGATGTAAAACAACATTTCTCATCTGAAGTCAGAAATCTTCAGCAGAAAGTCTCTTTATTAAAGGAAACAAATGATATGTTAAGAAATGAAAATGATAAATGGTTAAAGAAAGTTCAAGAACAAGAATCAATAGTTCTCCAACTTAGAGAACAGCTTGGTTGTGATGTAAATAAAGATGAAAATAAACTTGATCAGTCATTTAATCAGCAGCTTAAACTTTTACAGCAACAGAGAAATGAATTGGTGGAAAGACTGAGTGATAGTGAAAATAAGATAGGAAATCTGTCTCAAAGTCTTATTGAAAAATCTACTTCAGAAGAAAACTTACGCTCTGAAAAAGCTAAGCTACAGACAAAACTGTATGAGATGGAAGAAGTTTGAAAAAGAATTGACAGAAAAGAAAATTGAATTAGAAAAGCAAAAAGCAACACAAAGTAGGCTGGAGGAAGTTATCTATCATAGAGATCTGATTGAAAGGGAGTTGATGAAGCAGAAAAGGTTGTTAGAAGTGGAGCTGGCTGAAATTGAATGTAAGTTGCATGAAAAAGAGGAATTATTAGAGATACAGAAAAATCAGTTGTTGGAAGAAATCAAACAGAATTATAGTTCTGACCGAATCTCTGACACGTCAAAACGTTTATCTTCCTCGTTTGAAAGCTCTGATTTCTCATTTGAAGGAGCTAGATCAAAACCTTTAAGCAGAACTCCTCAGCCACATACATCTCCACATTCAGCATCAAAATCAAAGACACCACCCCGCGGCCACGGTATAGACAGCAGGGAAATGTAAACAGATTAGAACTAATGCTTAGTGATGTGGAAAAAGAACATGCAGAAGCAATCAGTTATTTGAAAGAACAATTGCATCCTGCAGAACATATGTCCGACAGTCATCAGGGTTATACGCCAAAAAAGCTTTGATACAAATTTATCATCTTGTTTGCCCTACATTCAGAATATCGATGAATTTGAATCTTGCTTTTGTTTGCTTTACCAAACAGCCAAAATACTAGAAAATTAATTTATTATTTTAAATTTGTGAGTTGTATCTTGTTACACTTTCATTTATATTTGGAAACTTTCAAACCTTTAAAACTTTAATCTTCTTGGAAGAAATAAAATGACAGAATTTAAAAGAAAATTGTAGTAATTGCTATTAGATCTATGCTTGTATATTTATACAATCTACACAATTTTGTGTTTTGGCTGTTCAATTCTATGGTTGAGATATTTTTTACCATTTATACTATGACAATGCATGTAATTTTAACTCCCCAATGGTGACAGTATTTAGGCATATTCATTCAAATCATACACAAAAGTAGAAAAATAAAACAATATTTTAATTTAGACAATACTTCAAAGACAAACATCATTGAATTATTGACAACAACATTTTGTATTTGTTGATTTTTTTTTATTGTATTGTTTTGACTGAAATTGCCATTCTCCTTTTGTTATTACCATGAAAAAAATGTATTGTTTAACAGTTTTTAGAAGAATAAGTGAAATACATGTATATTGTTAGATGACCGAATAAGAATCATGTTTTGTTTTGTTTTGTTTAGTTTTTGTTTCTGTTAATTTCTACACCTATTCTGAAGCATCAAAATTTTGAGAGTACAAAAATACATAAATATTTTTTTTAATATTTCTTTGAAAATATTGGCTTTATGCAAATGTTGCATGAACCTTTCACAATTTGCATAGCATATGATAATTTTATGGTTACATTTTTCATTAATTTTAAAGATATTTAAAAGAAAAAAATCAAATTCACTCTGTGGCAAAGGTTGTCCACTGATGACATAAAATGGTTTGGGAGTACATGTTACAGCTACTGTTGTTTCTCAATAAGTCTTATTTATCATGTACAAGAAATATGCAGATTTTTTGGTATGATGTTGGTCAACATTAAAGTATTACCTTGGACAATATAGATATATATTTGCATGGAAGATTGGATGTCTTTATTGTATACTGTTGAGATTATCCTTTTTTGTGGGCATATCTTGCCCCTTTAGTTTTCTTGGACCAATCCTGATGAAATTTTAATACAATTCTAAATTTTTGTTGTTTTCAAAACTTAGTACACTAAAAGCTAAGATTCTTCAACTGTCTTATATTAAAAAAATCTCTTTTTCTCTAAATGTTCATAAATGTAATAATATATAGTGATATGAAGGGTTAGTGTTTGAGTTGATGTTTTAATTGGTTAGTGTTAAACACTTTTAATTTTAAGTTGAGGAAATATTTAGTTAGCTTCTGAATTGAGGATATTTTGATAATGTCTGAGTTGCGGATATCTTACATTTAAACTGTTTATAATATCTGTGTGCCATATAAATGCCTCTAATCTGTTCTCAGGTTGCAAGTTTCTGTTTTTGTTTTGTATTTACTTCTAACAAACATTGATTGATGAAATATTTAAATATTACCACCATGCTGTTCAAATCTTTGACATTTATTTGATATTACTGGTACTAAGCTTCCATTAACAGAATACCTGTTTTGTTTTCCACTGATTGAATGATGTCAATTTTGTCTGGGAAAATCAGATCATGCTATAAGGAAGTAGCCAAAAAGGACATGTACACTACAGGAGATAACTCTTTTAAATCAGCTTAACGTTGTTAAATAAGTGTTTTCAACTGTTAAGGAGATATGGTGTTTGGTACCACACATTGAAATTAAAGGCATGAAATTTTATTAATTGATGTTTCTCCCTGGTATGATGAATGCCTCACGACCCTACATCTTAATGGGATAAATCATAAGTGTATATATACATTCTGAAAAAGCTACAAAATAAACAAAAACTTGTACAAAAAATATAAAACCAAGAAATCCATAGAATTATAGTATAATAGAGGTCTCAATAAAGTTTTTATGTCAGGGTAGAATTATAAACATGAACATTATATAGTCCAAGGGTTAGTGGTAACAATTTGAATCTGTTAACTAATATGAAAGTCATTATGAAGTATAAAGTTGATTATAAGAGGGTTAAGTATTTGGATAGGCTTTTTAGTATTTTATTAACATATTATATAAATGGCTTTGTTTATATACATAACTAGTCTAGGATTTTGATGTATTTTAATTGATGCAATTCTACAAAATATGCAAAGCAGTTGTTATGTTTTATATAATGTGATATATATTTATTTTTTTAATTAAAACTTTTTAAACAACTATATGTCTTACATAATTTTGCATTAAATCCATCATCATTTATCATTTTCATTATTACACATTTTATTTTACATTTAGGTCAGCATTTTTATACCTAACAGAAAAATAATGCATTTATATGTATCAACTATCAAAAATACAAATGATATTGCTTTATTCAGATTTTACACTGTTATCTTGTGATTTGATAATGATCAGATGAATCTATCTTGCAAAACCTTTTGATAGTGATGATATATTTATCCACCTTCAGATATGCATTTCCTCAAGATTATGTTATAACAAAAACAAAATTGAAAAGTGTCTGAGAAGGCTAGGTCATACAGGCTTGGTCTTTTACATTTTCTTCTGATTTTGCGATAAATAAGTATGAAAAGAAAAAAAGCAGTTATAAATATCAATATCATAGGGTGAAATAATGATTTTTTTTAGCCATTTCATTATCATAAAATTTACAATTCTAATTAGGGTTATAAAAGCTGCATCAGAAAGTTGTTGCTTTTCTAGTTTCTGTTTTCCTGAGAATTCTTTGGGTTTAATGTGATACAATGTACAGATATGCAATGGATAGAATGTTCCAGTTTCCTAAGTTTATATGTAATTATTTTCAAGATATATAAAAGGTTGACACATGTTCATTTACTTTGACCTTATTTTCATTGTTCAACAATCATTAAGAATTTTTCTAAGATAGAGAAAGCACAGTTTGCCATTCATTTGACAGCTCTTTCCTTGTTTTATGGTTATGTTTGATCATCAGTTGAAATAAGATATATATGTTCTCAATACAATATTTGTCAGGTATAAATATGAATATGAAATGATGTAGGTTATAAGTCAATGAGACAGCAACCCAATGACAAATATACTATAAATATTATTATAAAGCTCAAGCTATCAAGGGATGAAACCGAACTTCATACCATATACAAAGAGACGTAGTTAATGTTGCCATATGTCCATTGCTCTTTGTCCTTAACCTCATCATTAGTTTTCTTGTCATATGAATTTCTCACTTATTATGACTAATAGGATAATTATATTGGGATCCTTACAATGAAATGTTTTTGTGGTCAAGTATTATCTTGGATTCTATCAAAGTAGTTTAATAAATTTGGTGTATGAATGATTGTAGTGTTAATGTCTTCTGAAAGTTTATCTGACCTTGACCTCATTTTCATGGTTTATTGGTCAATGTTTTCATGGATAAGTCCTTTTCTTCCGATACTACATTAATAGGTTAACTATATATGGTGTGAATGCTTATGCTAGTTCATCTGACCTTGTCCTCATTTTCATGGTTCAAAAAGTCAGCTTTACTTTTCTGATTTCTACATGTATAATCAAAGAGTTAACTATAAAATGAAGAATGAAGAGAAGGATTTTGATGTCTGTCTAACCTCATTTTCACGGTTCATCAGTAGTTAAGAAAAAGTTTATTTTTTGTCTTGTCTGCAACAAAAGTCCATAATGCGAAACAAAGGGATTACAATTCAGCTGCAGCAGCTGCAGAGTTGTGTTAATTATTTGTATTAATTTCATAGGTTAGAATATTTATATTTTGTCCTTGTCAATACCATAATTTTCATGGTTCAGCTACTGGTGAAATGTGTATTTCTCACCATAAGCATAGGATAACTATATTTGGTTTATTAGTTCCTTGCAATGTCTACATGTCTGTCATTTGATCTTTAAATGATTTCAGAGGTCATTTGAACATGTTGCTTATAAGCTCAGTTTCTATTCCTATTAGTAGCACCTATCCATACTATTCACAGAATTAGCATCTTATTGGTTCTTTGATTTACACTAGGTTTAAGATTACATCAGTATGTCTGTTGGGATATATACTTTTGCATTACACACAAATTTTCATAATCAATTATGCAAGCCAGACATTTTTGCATGTCCACTCTCGTAATTGTTACAGGGTTCAGTCTGACATTAAATCATAATTCTTTCTTAACTACCTAAGAAAAAATAATAATTACATGTCCTAGTAAAATCAACTTAACTAGTAAAGGACAAGCAGATTAATATTTAAAAGCATTTTGTGTATTACAAATTAATATTTTCTGGATCAATGGTTAAAGCACCTATATAATGGTTATTTAACAAGTTTACTTATTTTGATTATAAGTGAGTTTAAACACATGAATAAGTAAAGTAAATAAACAAAGTTATAGTCCATTTCAAACAAATAAAATTTAAAGTACTGGCGGTAAAGTATTCCCAATTGTGCAGTATTTGGTATTTTTTTTTATGGAACTTTGTATGAACATTTTATTTAGAATCCTGAATAAACATTGGAAAAATGAATTTTAATTTTTGTGTCATTTATACTTTTAGAGATCCAATCATGGAAAAATATATGAAATATTATAAATTTTATAAATGCTACATATATCATTTTTAGATCACCTGCCCAAATTAAACCAAACTCTGCCTAAATCATCCTTAGGGTATCTAGTTTGAAAAATGAAATTTAAAAAAAAACAACCAAGGTGGCCAACATGACTAAAAATAGCACATGGGGAAAAAAGGGGGAGTGGGTTTAAAATGCTGTGCAGTTTGGCTTATATCTCTGAACGGAAAGCATTTGGGGCAAATATGTCAGGGTGTAAAAATGATCATGGGGTCAAGATCTTTCTACTCTGAAATGCTTTCTATAATGCATCAGACAACAGTGGATTGCTGCCCCTGAATTGCATGTTAAGTATTGGTTTGTTATTTGAAATCCAATATTTGCATTATTACTAATATTAAAATTACACTTACAATAGACGCATATCTTTGTGTCAATATTTGAATGCATTTGAAACTTTACACCAATGTGTAATTACCGAAAAAAACAACACAGAACAACTTTGAATATTGGTGGCATCAAGTTAACTCTTCTAGAGTTAGGCCCCTTTACAAATGGAAAAAATACTGAATTTTTCATTTCTGTTCTCCAACTTTAGTTTGCCTCTATCAAATGTTATTAAACTTATAAACAATGCTTATTACCACAAAATACAGATCAAGTTGAGTTGTGGTGGTGTGACTTAAACCTGTCTAGAGTTATGCCCCTTTACAAAGGAAAAATTGTTGAATTTTTTGTTTCCATTCCCTTACTTTAGTTTGCCTCAACCGAATATTATAAAACTTGTATTAAATGTTTATTACCACATAGTTTGAAATTTGGTGGTGTGATCGAGTAATGCCCTTCCACAAACAGAAAAATTACTGAACTTTTCGTTTCTGTACTCTTTTTCACTTTAGCTTGCCTCAACCAAATGTTATGAAACTTATACAAAATGTTGATTTCTACATAATACAGATCAAGATTTTTGGGTGGTGTGACTTAAATTGTCTTAGAGTTATGTCCTTTACAAATGGAAAAATTGCTGAATAATGGAAAAATTGCTGAATTTTTCGTTTCCTTTCTCTAACTATAGTTTGCCTCAACCTAATGTTATGAAACTTATATACACAATGCTTATTACCACAAAACTCAGACTATGTACAAGTTAGAGTAACATCACTTTTATTTTTTTAGAGTTATGCCTTTTTATAAATTTATATGATGTGCAAGTGGGGGCATCATCTGTGTCCCATGGACACATTCCCCATTTATTTTGTTATACAATGTGACTGGTATCCTCTTTGTTGTTTAATTGATGAATATATCCAAAAACCTCTCCTTTTGATCTTATTTGATAAAGTTCCAGTCTTTGTAAGAATCCGTTAATTTATAAAAATTTGAAAAAGTTGCAGGAAAAAACTCACAGACCAAACAACTGTACTTCAAAGGTACCCTCAACCTGAGTAAGAAATGGTAGGTTTTTCATTTCTGCATGTCTGGTGATTTGAGAAATATCCAGATAAATTTTGGTAAAAAAGATAGGAAATGAGTTATCTCCCCATAACTATTAATTTTGAAGTGCATTTCAACCAAGTTATATCTTGTACAGAGGTGGATCCAGGGGGGGGGGGGGTCTCTTGGGGTTGGAACCCCCCCATTTTTTTTGGCCGAACAATGCATTTGAATGGGGACATATAGTTGGAACCCCCCTCTGTCTTTGGTTGGGACCCCCCCCCCCCCCCCTTTTAAAATGGCTGGATCTGCCCCTGTTGTTTTACCAGAAAAGGAATTGAATGTCATTTTAATGCACTATTATACATTGTGAACTTAGATTGATGTAAAGCTCAGTAGGTTTTTGTTTGTCATGTTTTCAACACTGTCTGATTCTTAGGCAGATTGATGTAAAGCTCAGTAGGTTTTTGTTTGTCATGTTTTCAACACTGTCTGATTCTTAGGCAGATTGATGTAAAGCTCAGTAGATTTTTATTTGTCATGTTTCCAACACTGTCTGATTCTTAGGCAGATTGATGTAAAGCTCAGTAGATTTTTGTTTGTCATGTTTTCAACACTGTCTGATTCTTAGGCAGATTGATGTAAAGCTCAGTAGATTTTTGTTTGTCATGTTTCCAACACTGTCTGATTCTTAGGCAGATTGATGTAAAGCTCAGTAGGTTTTTGTTTGTCATGTTTCCAACACTGCCTGATTCTTAGGCAGATTGATGTAAAGCTCAGTAGATTTTTGTTTGTCATGTTTTCAACACTGTCTGATTCTTAGGCAGATTGATGTAAAGCTCAGTAGGTTTTTGTTTGTCATGTTTCCAACACTGCCTGATTCTTAGGCAGATTGATGTAAAGCTCAGTAGGTTTTTGATTGTCATGTTTCCAACACTGCCTGATTCTTAGACAGATTGATGCTCAATTTTAGGCTACAATGCCCCTTGAACAAATCAGGTTAGGTTAGGTTGGACACGGGCAAGCCCTACCAAAATTTTGCCATAAATTGATTAAGGTTGACTGCATTTTTAGTATGAACTGCAATTTCTTGTGCGTTGTTTATGTGACATTAAGCATTATACATAAATTCCTATAACTAGAAAATCCTAATGCTGTCTTTGAAATTATGAGAAATACTATTCAATATTGTACATAAATGCAAGCTGTCATTTCAGGGTTATGTAGCCTCTGGTTTTGTGGTAACCATTTATTGGGTAATATAAGGAATAAAAATGTTGAAAAGATTATGTACAATTGCCCTGTAGGTTAGTTTTATACTATTTAAATGGTACCCTTTAAGGTTGAGTTGGTGTAATTGATTATAAATAATCTTTTAGGATTAATTAAATTCCTGCAATGCTAAACTAGAAAGATTTGAAATCAGATTATAATTTATACAACAGTCAAACCTTAAAATATTGGTGGACTGTATGATTTATACAACAGTCAAACCTTAAAATATTGGTGGACTGTATGATTTATACAACAGTCAAACCTTAAAATATTGATGAATACTCATTTTTCCTTTAAGTAGATAATTTGTGCAGAAGTTCTTGTAGATTTTTTTAGAATTTCTATATCAGGCTGATTAAAAAGTGCAATTATAGATAAGTCTGTCAACAAACAGATTGTTAACCTGATGTTTTTAATGCTTCATTTCTTATGTCAATATGCTCACATTGAGGAGTATTGAATTTGTTGTCTGAGTTTTGTATATTGTGGAGTTTGGCTATAAAAAAAGATTTCCGCCAATATAATTTCTTTGAAATGAAGTGAAAGTACTTTTGCTCATCTTTGTCAAAAAAAGTATTGAACCCCAAAAAAGTTGACTCTTTGGAAAATAAAAAACTTCAAATTTTGTTTCAGCATCTTACATTTCAGCTTTAAAATTTTAGAACTTTGGAGATATATATTTAAATAGATTACTTATTTAACCCTTGTTTGTGTGTAACTGAAAGACCTGTGAAAGTATATGACCAAGATATTAAAAAAAAAATGCAAGATTTGACATAACTAATTCTTTTGATATACCAATTCCTAAATGAACCATGAAGAGCATTCAGAATTCTTGAAATATAGATCAATAAAGATGATTTTCCTGTACTAATTGTCTGATTCAGCATGACAAGTTTACCTGTTCACTTACCTGTAAACTATTGATTTGACTATAAACAAACTAATGAGAAATAAACTATAGACATTTATGGAGGGAATAAGTTCCTGTCAACACATGCTTACCATGTATCAAAAATCATTGCTTCTTTATACTTTTTTATTCCTGTCCCTTTAAACTCAGATCCTTTTAGAGATGTATTGTCTTGAAAAGGATTTTGTAAAATTTCTGGCCTTTTAATTTTGCTTTTTCGCTTGATTGACATATTTTGTATAACGATAGAGTTAACAATGTGACAATACCATATAATTGGTTTTGGTGTTTACATTATATAAATATGATATAGGTATTCCTTTTACCATGTGTATTGTCCCATAGTAGAGTTAAATAGTGTCAGATGTCAGAGAGACCAGAGATTCCAAAAATGGTCTTCACAATTACTGCTGTATAACTTCACAATTGAAATTTTTCGGATTATTTTTCGCAAATTAAATATTTGATTGGGAATAGACATTTGTGAGAGTCAATAATGGACAGGTGCATATAGGAAGGAAAATGAAATAAGTGGATAAAAATAGGAATGGTAATATTCTGTCCTGGAAAATGGAGAATAATGGAGAGGAAAATGTTTACCCTGGTAACCATGGTGATCTTAGGGAACAGGTAAGACCAGAAAGAACAGCTGAATTATTAATTTTATTAGCAGTAAATCAGCAAATACTTGCAAATAGCATATTTTTGTGTATTGTGAATAATATATTGGTCTACAATAAGTGTTTAAAAGGATTGCCCTACTGTTAATCATGAAAGTAAAAAAAATGTGTAAGGGGGATTCCAGAGTTTACTTTTATGTCTGATAGGGTACACACCAGCAAGGGGTTGATATGCTCTGCACTTGAGCTAAAAAATAAAATATAGTTCAAGTAATGTTGACAGTCTTTATCTATAATTGCATTTTTATCATTTAATAAATGCATACATGTAGGTGTATGTTTTATGATAAGGACCATAAATCTTAAATCTACTTGTGGGTTAATATTAAAACAAACAATATAGTTATAGAAGTGAAGTGTGTCTCTTCCTCTTCTGTGAATGGTATATAGTAGGTAGATATGAAATGTAGACAAATGACGGAAACTAGATAACTTCAACATAATGTTTGTTTAATTTTATGAATTTTGAATTTAAATATCTTAATCTACCCAGTGTTGAAAGAGTTTTGAGCTTATGATAGAATGTTATCTTTTATAGTTCTTGTAAAATGTTTATGTTAGGTGTACCCAATGTGCTATGAGTAAGCAGATATTTTGACATAGGTGTAGCATTCTTTAAAAAATATTTTTCTCTCACATTCTACATTGCAATGTAAATTTTAAAGTCTATTGAAGTATTTTAATTGAGGTCCATATACAGTTAGGAACTTAATATTGAAAACTTTTACTAGAAGTACTTATAAATGATCAATTTTCACTTTTTTTTTAGTGTCTCTCACTTTTACCTGTCTTAGAGATAAAAGTTACACTATGTATATTTTTGCAAAAAAACATATGTCATCAAAATTTCCTACTTTACAGTAAAGGCAGAATTACATTCAAAGCACTTGCCTGTTAAATATTTTACAGTTGAAATAATTTAAATTAAGCAATATATTAATAACCCTGGTTATGCTGTTTGAAACATTAAGAATGAGTAAAGTGCATTCAAAACCTAAATAATACTAGTCAGTTTAAATAGATAAATTCTTGATATTGAGTTCATGCCAAAAGAGGGATGGGATTAATATTTAATTCTAGTGGTCTTACTTAAACCTAATGTTTCAATTTAACTAAATATGATTTTACATTTATTTTATTCATGAAGAAATATGTAAAACCTCAATGAGAAAAATGTGAATGTACCAGTAGTAGTATGAAGTCTTTTATTAACAGAAGAGGGTTTACAAAATTGGGAAAATTTTGTTACGGGGGCATTAGCTGTCAAATTATCTTTACCTATTTAACATGTTTAAACCAAATTTACATATTTGATAAACAGATTTGTAAAAATACAAAAAAATATTTTCAAGCTTTTTATGCCTTTAAGACTATACACCATCTAATTTAATCCATTGAAATGACCTCCAAACTCAAAAGAGTTCTGAAGGTCTTATATTTAAATTTAAAAAAATAAAATTTAGATAGACAGACATACACATGAAAACTTAAAATGGTCTGTTAGATTTCTAGGGGGTAGGTTGCAAGTTAACGTAAATCATCGTTTACATTTTACCTGTATAAGAATGATTTCTGTGGACTGGGTCAGTCAAAGAAATGTTTATTCCTGGTGTGTCCCTTGATACACTTTTTTATGTTGACATTCTCTTCTTTTTAATGAATGAAATGCTGACTACATGTGAACTATGGATAACCCATCTCCACTTAAATTTATCTTAAGATTGAATAAAAGTTTAAAGGAATACTGATTCAAACTATTGAATTATTGACTTGCAAGTCACTAATACATAATATTAGAGATGTTTTCAGCTCTTATTTTTGATAAAAAAATTGAACCAAACTGAAATTATTCATTTATTCCAAAGGGAGGAAATAGTGTTATTTTGAGTGTCCTTTTTAGCTCACCTGGCCCGAATTATATGTAATTATATCTTATTACATACAAAAAATGTGTAACCAAAAAACCAACAAAACCAAAAATACTTTCTCTGTAACTTTATTTTTAGTTGTCATCAGACACCTTACATAAGGTTCATGTGTTATGTGCCAATTAAATGGTACTTTCACATCCAAAAGTGAGGAATCTTGACTAAATATACTCTTAGTTAATATTGAATACTTATAATTAAGAGCTTTTCCTATTGATCTTCCTGTAATAAGATAATTTCCAGTCAGTCAGAAACTAGTAAGATACTTATTTTTTTGTCTTCTTCAGATTAAAAAAGGGGCATTTTATTAGCTCAATTAAAAAAAAAAAAAAATCAATATTTTGACTTCACTAAAATATATGATGCTCATCATTCCAAATGTGTAAGTCCCTGTGATGGATGAAATTTTGTCTTAGTGAGTCTTTGAGCTCTGTTTACCTGAACATGCATGATAAATTTGCCACTGGATCTTAACAAACTGACAATCAAACACTTGCATGTACCACTGGTATAATGTTCAGATTTCAATTTGTTTACAGTAACTGTGCCATACTCCTTGATCTCATTTTATGGTTCAGCATCTCCTTGATTTTTTTTCTGTTATGTGAATTTCTCACTAGTTATGAGTAGTAAGATAATTATACCCCCGCTTTAAAAAAGGGGGGGTATACTGTTTTACCTCTGTCTGTCAGTCAGTCCGTCAGTCAGTCCGTCCCATGAAACTTTCGTCACATTTTTCTCAGGAACTACACATCCACCCTTTCTGTAATTTGGTATCAACATTTATATATGTCAGCCATACCGTGTGATGCGTTTTCAGATTCATCACTTGACAACTTCCTGTTTACCGAACACTTGTCTGATTTTACACATGATAGCTAAGTTGAAAATTTTCGTCACATTTTTCTCAGGAACTACAATACAAGGATTTCTGAAATTTGGTTTCAGGATTTATATAAGTCAGCTATACCGTGTGATGCGTTTTCAGATTCATCACTCGACAACTTCCTGTTTACCGAACACTTGTATCATTTTACACATGATAGCCAAGTTGAAAATTTTCGTCACATTTTTCTCAGGAACTACAATACAAGGATTTCTGAAATTTGGTTTCAGGATTTATATAAGTCAGCTATACCGTGTGATGCGTTTTCAGATTCATCACTCGACAACTTCCTGTTTACCGAACACTTGTATGATTTTACACATGATAACCAAGTTGAAAATTTTCGTCACATTTTTCTCAGGAACTACAATACAAGGATTTCTGAAATTTGGTTTCAGGATTTTTATAAGTCAGCTATACCGTGTGATGCGTTTTCAGATTCATCACTCGACAACTTCTTGTTTACCGAACACTTGCATATTTTTACACTATTAATATTATCCACTTGAGGCGGGGGTATCATCAGTGAGCAGTAGCTCGCAGTTTCACTTGTTATATTTAATATATATTGGTTCCTTGAAATGTCTACATGTCTTTCAGACATTAATTCACCTGACCTTGACCTCCTTTCAGGAATCAATGATCAAGGTTAGTCACATGATTAGGTCGATATCTCGGAGACTAAGCAGAAGGTCAACTATATGTGATGCATGGAATGATTGTAATAGTTACATATTGTCAGTCTGGCAGGTTCCATCTGACCTTGACCACATTTTAATGGTTCATTGTTCAAAGTTAAAAGTTTTTTTTCTATTTTGGTCTGGTTTTCAAATACTATAAGCTGTAAGGTCAACTTTTTTTTTTTTTTTTTATATATTTGAATATTTGTAAGGTGAACATGTCTGACAGGAGTTTTCTAACCTTGACCTCACTGCCATGGATATTTAAAAAATGTTATGTTTATTTGATACTTGTATTAAAACCTTTATCTTGAAGACTTTCAACATAAATTCAATTGTCAATAAAGCAGGCAAGACATTCCAGCTGTGCACTCTTGTTTAAATTTCTAAATCAATTACAAATTCATATTTTCCAATATCTAATTTTGACTTTTTATCTGACTGACCAACACTATTTTTACAGTTGATTAAAATGATTTATTTTAGACAAATTTTATGACCAAAAAAGCTATGCAAATTGATGCTGTGATACATATTTGATTCAATTGAACATTAAATATTTTACTTGTGTTAACAAGTTCATATGTATTTAAAAATATTTTATGCAAATGATTATGCAAAATTGTGTATTTGAGCTTTAATATTACGAGGCCAAAGTTTATTAAATTTATGAAGGCATGCTTCATTTAAATGCTTTTAAAAAAAAATCTTTCATTATTTGGAATTTTGAACAATAAACAGATTTTAATTTATCTTTGTATACATGAATTAAGGTAAACAGGTTTAAGTGTTATTTGTAAACCCCATCAATAGTGAAAGTTTTAATCCAGATATACAGTGGAAATGATGTGAACCATTTTGTATAGCATTAGCAAATGTTCTTTACATTATTATTTTTTAAATAATCTGAAGAAATTCATAAACAAGATTACTCAATTGCAGCAGATAGATGCTTTGTGTCTTAGGTGACAAATGTTTTCCTAATATGCAGGAAAAATAGGAAAAAGGCAGAAGTTAAAAGAAATCTCTTAATGTTGGCCACTGAGAGCCTAGTATGAGTTTACATATAAACAATTTTTGATTTTTATGCCCCATTTATTATGCCCCATTTATGGGCATTATGTTTTCTGGTCTGCATCCATTCATTCATTCGTTCATTTGTCCATCCGTTCGTTCGTCTGTCTGTCCCACTTCAGGTTTAAGTTTATGGTCGAGGTAGTTTTTGATGAAGTTGAAGTCCAATCAACTTAAAACTTAGTATACATGTTCCCTATGATATGATCTTTCTCATTTTTAATACCAAAATAGAGATTTTCCCCTGAACATAGAAAATGATAGCCCGGATGGGGCATCCCTGTACTGGGGACACATTCTTGTTTTAAATGTCCATGCTGTTAATTCTGTCCTATGTTAAATTTGAAAATGAAAAATATTGATCACATGCAAAACCTTAAAGATATTGAAAAGATAGGGGAAGTTCAAATAGGCACTATATTTGTAAGTAAAAAGCTAATTGAAAATGGACCAACATGTATACGTATGTTTTTAAAGATATGGACTTCCAAGCTATAAGGGAAACATTTTAGTTGTGCTATTTGTTGTTATAGAATATTATATTTAATGTTAAAAGGTGCAGAAACATTTATTGTTTAGATATGGTATGCTAGTGATCCTTAACAAATTGAAATAATATAATCAGTTAAATTTGTAAATTTGTATATTATCACATAATTGTAGGAGAACATATATCAGCTTAAATCAAATATGTACAAACCTACAAAGTTGTGGAATTTTAAACTTGGAAGGTGTGTACATAGTATTTATAGTATTACCTTTGATTATTGTATTCAATCTAGGTGTAAAATCTACCCAAATTCTGCTATATTGGAA
>CM034353.1:18769696-18793013 GCA_019925275.1 Mytilus edulis
AAAAAAAGATGGAAAGAATTAAATGTAGGTATAGTTGTATGTTGAGTTTAGGAGATAAAATGAAAGCTTTGTATACAGATTTTATATTGCTGAGATTGTATATTCAGGAAACTGGCATCTATGTACAAATTTCATTGATAAACATTGATCAGACTATAAAAATAAATATACAAGTTTAAAGTATTTAAATTATGATCAATAAATCTCAGCAGTAGGTACAGGATATAAGTAATAGTTGCCAATCAGGCGTGACCATGTTTTAAAAATTCATTCTCTCTTTCCTTATATAAAGTAAAAGTTTTAAATGAGCTTTTTGATGGGAATTCATATGTAAAATAAAATACATGTGAAATTCCTTTGAAGCTGATCATAAAATGTGCTGAGTTTCCTTTTATATATACCAGTTTTAAACTTTTTCATTTGGGTTTCGTTTCATCTTTGGATAAACAGTATTTTAGAAAAAATAAGTTTTTCTTAAGAGGATGTACAAAATATAGTTTTAACAAACGAGGAATATTTACATTTAAGATGCAATATTTTTGAAATATTATAATTTTAATAATAATTTTTCTTATCAGCCAAACTTGATCTATAACTTAAACAAATTGTGTTACAAATGGAGATAATACATGTTTAGGTTAAAGATTTGGGGTTTTAACACAGTTCCAAAAATATTTTCTTTTCCATTATAATTCAGAATACACATAATTTACTAATATATGGTTTAGTAATTTTTATGAATGGAATAATTTTTTGCTAAATGATAGAGAATGGCGAATGAATTGATAATGTGTTTTAGATTTTATATATTTACATGTTAAGGATGTAGCGAGTATTTGGAAACAGTTTTTACAGATATTTCGAGAGTGCTCTAATGGAAAGGATTTTAGTTAATTGTGGATTTTAAATCGTGTAAATGGATGTGTTATAAGCTATGAAACACAAGGTAATTTAGAACATAGTTTGAAATAAGGGAATGAAATGTGAATGTAAGGTACTTGCTGTTTTAATTAGATAGACCTACTTTTATTACATAGAATAATGATAGAACACTGAATTGTATTGTTTTAAGACCGTTTTATTTGTGTTTCAGATGTGCGACAGACCTTGGAAAGCCAGCGTGAGGAGTTGGACCTGCTTCGTGCCTCTTTACTACAGGAATATGAACAACTGCTTACTGCCCGAACAGATCGTATGTCTGATGAATCTCAGGAAGTAGAAAGATTACAAGAAGAAATGGAACAGTTACAGAAACTTTACAACAAGCAAAAGGCCAAATTCCAGTCTGGTGGTCCACAGATAACAGGTATTAAATAATTGACATATATATTTTTTTCATCTAACAGAAGTTCCACTGGAAACTTTGTTATAAATAATGTCATAATATCTGTTCCTGTTGGACCAAACATTCTATATCATTTATTCAGTTAGGAGCATATACTGCAATGGAAATGATATTATAGAAAATTTCTTCCACTTGGAACTTATATTATGAAGAAACTTGTATTCCGTGGCACATCAAGTTGAACAAAAGTTCATTCAATTTACATTTTACTTAATCCATGAACAGAAAAAAGAAGTACTTTAGAAAAAAAAGGATCAAATATTTAAATGATACAAGGCTGATACATGGTTGATACCACTAAGATGGATTTTGACTTGAATTTAAAGGAACTTCAATAAAAATTCATTTTCATGTCAGTCGATGGATTCATTAAATGCTTGTTAGCTTAGTATTCAGTAGCAAAATTGTTAAAAATATTAGTTAGAAACAAATGCCAATTTTTTTATTATATCACTAGGCTAATTTGGAATTTTATTTTTAAGTTACAATTTTTTCAGAAATTAGATTTATTTTTTAAAAAATCCAATCATTTAAATGTCAAGACAAATAGGTAGATATATATGAAGTAGTATGCAGGTATTTTCCCACCTAAATGTATATGTATGGCAAATATGAACTGTAATGAAAACAGGGACACCTCTGTTTCCTGCACTGGACTACCAAGGGTTGATGTATTCCAGATGGTTTAGAATAAAAGATGTTGTTCATTTAAAAAAAACATGTTGATGCTTAGATTTTCATATTGTTCATTTTTTGGTCTAAGGTGATAGATGACTCATTAGGAATCACCAAACTTTTCCAAAATAATACTATTTGACAAAAGGTCACAAGTAACTACTACCAATATAATTAAATCAAAAGAATGCATACAAAAATCATTAAATAGATAAGGTTTTAAATGGCAGATATTATGTTAACTTGACATTAAATTTAAACAAAATCTTAATGGATTTTGAACATAATATTCTGAAGGAAAAATAAGGCTATTTAACAGTAGAAAAAGAAGACATAAATAAGCGCTTACCTACCACTCTATGCATCATTTAATAATATCAAATTGATATATATTTAAAATATTAAATGAGCTTTGCATTTTTCAATTCATGTGTTTTCTTCAGTAAAACGATGTTAACATATTATCATACAGAAATGCAACTTTCATGCCATCATAATTTGAATTGAAACTCATTTAAGATTTTTCATGCATACCAGCTTAATGGGGTAAATACTTTTGAATGGAAATGAAAATTTAAGATTTTAGTAAATAAAAAGGGAAAAGTACATGACAGCACCTTCTTAAAGTAGAGTTTTTAAATGGAGAGCATTTTATCATTAGGATTACATACTAAAGGTGCAAGATAAATAGTTTTCACTACATGTCCATCCTTCTGTTTATTTGTCATTCATCAGAAAAATTGTATTGTTGTCAATTTGTATTTTGAATTTAATTGTTTTAGATATAGAGGATCTAAGTTTTACTTTTCTGCTTTTCTGCTTCATATTAATATGTATATGCTTGTACATATAAGTAGTTTTGTCTATTATCATCTATTTCTAAAATAGGACCATGCTGACTTTAATATGAAACCTTGCAACATCAGTTACCACTCATTGATTTGATGCAGTATACTTAAAAAGAGCAATAAGAAAGACGTACCGTGCATGCCTGTATCTAAGCATGTAGCTGAATTATTTCTTCAAAAATGTCTGGAGAATTTTTTTTGAAACTTAAAGATACATATGAGAAGATAGCAATATAATTTAAAGGTTAAAAAAAAAAATGGAAATAATCATAGCAGCCATCTTCGACTAGGTTGTAATTAAATTTGTGCAAATTTAAATTGGCTACTGAGATTCAATGAAAATGTATGTAATAAATCTTTTTATTACCACGAGCCGCGATGTCTCAAGTGAATAAATATTGCATCACACTCGATGCAGTGGTAGAATCTATATATATAATTATATTTCCAATTTATTTACAGATCTTTCCAGTCTCAAGACACAATATGAAAATAAGATCAGTTCTCTTGAAAAATTCCACCAGGAAGAAATTCTACAATACAAAGAGGAAATAGAAAAACTGAATGCAAACCAACAGGATGTTTCGTCTCCAAAGAGGGATTCCGGGAGTGATGCAGTGACATCTAGTGGTGTTCCAGATGAGCAAGAGACAGAAAGAGATTACTTGAAATCAGCATATAATTTGACTGTTATTTCTGATGATTCACTTCAGTTTGAAGATGAAACTAATGATAAAACCTTACAGGAACTTAAAACATTGTTGGCAAAAAAAGAGGATGAAATATCAGACCTCCAACTCAAGATTTCTCAAGAAAACATTGAAAATCAAGAAATGCAATTTAAATTGACTGAAAATTCAGATAAAATTCAGGAACTTGAAAATAAATTACGGGTAACCCAAAGTGAACTGGATGATGTAAATTCATTAATGAGTGATAAAGATTGTAAAATAGAATCATTAATGAAGCAAAAACAAGCACTTGGTGAAAAGTGTTTACGTGAATTGGAGGAGTGTGAAAACAAACATGCCAAAATTGTTACAGAAATAAGTGAAAAGTTTGAAAAAGTTTTTACGGATCTGAAATCATCTCAAGCGGAAGTTTCCAAGTTAAAAGCTGAACTTGAAGTTTCTCAAGAACAAGAGAGAATGCTGGAAGAGCAATATGATGAATTACAACAACAACAAAAAGCAGCCATGAAAAATTTACAGGAACGATCAGAACATGACAATGACGAAGTTATCAGTGAAATGAAACTTACTCATGAGAAAGAAATGGAAACATTGAGAGAAAAACATAAAGAAGAACTTGATTCTCTATCTGAAAAACAGAAAGAGGATCTTGAAGCATTAAAACAGGAACTTGAAAATGTTCATCAAGAACAAATTGAAGAGTTACAACATCAACAAAGAGAGAAGAATGAATCTCTATGTCAAGATCTAGAACATGAGAGTCAAGTTGAACTTTCAACTGTTCAAGCAGAATTCAAAGTTCAAATGGAGGTTGAATTGAAACGGCAAGCTGCAGACATAACTTCAGGCCATGAAAAAGAAATTAAAAAATTAAAAGAGGACTATGAACAGAAAATAGACGATATGAAAAACCAAATACAATCT
Source organism: Mytilus edulis (assembly GCA_019925275.1). Lineage (NCBI taxonomy): Eukaryota > Metazoa > Mollusca > Bivalvia > Mytilida > Mytilidae > Mytilus > Mytilus edulis. The sequence continues at coordinate 18,774,181 of CM034353.1, forward strand.
GAAATGACAAAACAAGACCCAGAAAAATCAAATGACACAAAAACTAAGGACCAAGTTCTTGAGGAAGTTATACAAGACGTCATTGAAGATAAGATTGAAAAAGCGTTTTCTCCTATAGAAGAAAAAGGTGTTGTTTTTGAAGATGAGGAATCTTTAGTGAGTCGAGATAGTGATACACAGTCTCAGGAAACAGTCATAGAGGTGTCTAAATCAGAGGAGGATACTGTCAAGGAGAGGGTTTTAGGGGGAACGGATAAAACTGAGGCTGATGGGGACAGTTTGGAGGAGGACAAAGACACTAAAGACAATACATTATCTGAGTCATTGTTACAGACTGACCAATCACAAGACTTTGATATGATTGATTCATCTCAAGATTTTGATCAAACAGCATCGTCACGTGACTTCACACAAACTGCTTCAACGTTCAGTGCTTCGTCTAGCGATTCTAGTGAGAAGGGATTACTTCCTGCTGGAAAAACTCACGATAATACTGTGGCTGTTCTCATGCAAGAAATTGGAAGAGCTAAGGAGGAAACTGTTAAACAACTTCAGGAGGAATATCATACAGAAATAAATCAGCTCAATGAAAAATTGAAAGAGGCAGCTGAGAAAAATTCTAAATTGGAGGAAAATTTCAAAGATGAAAAGGATAAAATTATTGAGGATTATGACATGAAAATCAAAGCTTTGGAAGAAAACAGTACAGCTTCTAAGGAAGAAATCGAAAAACAAAATAGACTGAAACGAGAATTAATCAAAGAACATGAGGATAATGTGTCCAAACTTAACAAGGAATATGACGAAAAAATGGAATTACTAAAACAGGAGTTAGAAGAATCATTTGACAGTGAGAAGGAGGAACTGAAAAAACAACATGAACTGGACTTAAATGAAGCAGAGGAAAAATATGAGACTCTTATTGATCGTAAGTCATATTTGTTTATGCATTATTTGTATAAATTGGTTATCCTTTCCAATGTTGTCAAACCAAGTAAACACCAATCAAGGTATTGAAAACAAATAGACTTATCTCCCTTTGCTCATTGTGAACAAAAATGCTTTTTTTTATATTTTATTGTGAAGCAACACTTATTCAATTCTATTAGAAAATAAGCACATCTCTTTTTTGACTTAAAGTCAACCATACAATGAGGTACACAAACAGAACTGTAATGGCTTACAAATTGTATAACTGATAAATGTGAAGACATTGTGTATGACTATCATATGTAAAAAATAGGAAAGCTAAAAGAAAAGTGAATGGCTGTTCTATGTAAATACTGAAATATATTTTACACCTAAATATAGAGGACATAACTATAATATGTTAAACTAAAATGGCTAAAATCACAAAAATACCGAACTCTGAGGAAAATTCAAAACGAAAAGTCTTTAATCAAATGGCAAATCAAATGATAAAACACATCAAACGAATGGACAACAACTGTCATATTCCTGACTTGGTACAGGCACTTTCAAATGTAGAAAATGGTGCATTGAACCTGGTTTTAAGACAGTGTATGATTATTGTATACAATGCTATATGTTTACAGGTATAAAAAGTGGTGAGGCTCCTGAAGTGGCTGATATTATACATGAACGGTATGATACAGAGTTAGAAATGGCTAAAACACTGATGCAACAGGAATTTGATGAAACCATAGAATCTGAACAGGTAAACTAATAAGATCATTGTTTAAACTATAACGAGTAATTATCATGGAAATGTTTCCTTTTCATCTGGTTTAAATATTAGGAAAGAGCATTTTATGAAATTAAAACAGCACAATGATGTTTACTGTTTTTCTGTTACATATTCCACTAACATAGATGTGAAAAAGTGGTCTGCATGGGTCTTTTAGTCGCCTTACACTTGAAAATGTTCAGTCTATACATTACTTTAATAGGAAAAAGTGTGATCGACTTGTTTCAAAGTTTCTAAATCTAGAAGAGAAATACCACAAAAGTAGTTGTTAGTAAGAGTAAATATTTTCTAAAACCAACAGTTAAGGCTTTCTATGCATGCTATGCACTTGTTGGGAACTATAATTTACCATTGTTTTCATGAAGGTGACACTATACATGCACACCTTTAGCAAGCATTGAGCTTTAACTAGAGTTTTACATGTATGATAACTTTATATATATTCCTAAATATATTTTTTCTTATAATTATGATAATTTCATTAAAGGCCAGATTTATGGAACAGCATCAAGAATTAATGGATAAGTTTATAGGTGAACGGCAGGCAGAGGCAGAAGAACTCAGAATGCAACATGAAAAAGATATATCAGAATGTAGAAAGACTATTATTGATGAATATGATGCCAGAATTTCTGAGCTGGAGCAAAATCAAGAATTAGAAATCTCAAAATTGAAGGAAGAATTGACCAAGATTGTGTCTGAACCAGAGGATGTACCAGCTATTAAATCAGAAGAACCAACCCAGAAGACAGAGCATGAACTAGAGACAGATGAAGACACCATGGAACCAGACTTACCATCCGACCCTGAAGTAGCCCGTCGTAGGTCTAGTGAGGAGAAGGATAACTCTATAGAGGACTTAAGAGACACCCATACCTCAATTATAGCCAGGATAGAGGCAGAATATGAGGAGAAACTTAAACGCATCAAAGAAGGTAACAATTTACATAGGCCTTATGAATATAACCATACTGTGGATTCACTATTATTGGCTGGATACCAAATTTTATGTATTTCCTGGTTACATGTGAACCACAAATTCAATTATTTTACCAATAACAAATTTTACCTATGGTCGTATATAGATTTAGCAAAAACACAAATTTAAATATATCAGAAAATACAACTTTTAGTAAATCCTCGAAATTGTACCCACAAAAAATATATGAATGTACATTAGTATGAAAAATGACTGGACAATCTGTTTTATTTAGTGTTAATTTTATGCTTGAGAGGTAAAACTGAACTGTTGTTCATGTTGTAGAATCAATTTGTTGTTGGAATTGTACACATTCTGCCATGAAATCAGATTTATTCAATGTTATCTGATTTTGATTTAACCATATTTTGTTTGAAAACATGACATACAAAGTATGATTGCTGTGTTTAATAAAGGGATTCAGCAACAAGTCTTTTTCCCTCTTATTGATATTATCTTTAAAGTTTAAATCAAGCAAATTAATATCTATTTAAAATGATAACGACTAAATTATTTAGGAATCCATCTTTAAATTACAGTAAAGTGTACCAAATTAGTACAAAATAATTTTTAATGGCAGCAAAGATTTCTTACTTTTATGATTAATTGATACAAGGAACAGGTACCATCATCACCTATGCTGGTGATACACAACACTTTAGATACATTTATATGTATGTGAAACTTCGATTTAATTATAGAAATAGCGAGTACCCACTCTACTCATTCTGATGATTTAGATGGTGGTAGTGTAGATACTGTTACATCAAGGAAGAGTGCTGAACAACATAAACAGGAGTTACTGGCCTTAGAACAACAAATGTCAGAGAAACATCAAAAGGAAATGCATAATATACAGACACAGCACCAGGCTAGAATAGAAGACATGGAAGACAAGTACAAGGTATTATCTCCCTTTAATTGTGATTTTGATATTAGAATATCTACATAATATTCAACTTCATTCTTGTATATGTTGTGTACTAGTTATCATTTTGTACAAATTATAATTTGCACAAAAAAATCGTACAAATTATAATTTGTATTTTGACTTTGTACAAATTGTAATTTGTACAAAAAGTGTCTGTACAAATTACAATTTGTACAAAATTTGACTAAATTTCACTTATAACTGGTACAACAATTTATAGTATGGAATTTTTTTATTAAAAAGCATTAATACACACTATTAACCTAATATTAAAAATACAAAAATACCCAGACAGAGACAGGACATATATAATTGAAAAATGCCAATTCCAGTTGATGCTGTTAGTATACTAGAAATTTGCCCCAGGTGAAATTCTGATAGAGTAATAAAAATTGGCTTCAGTAACAATTCTGAATATAATAGAAGTTGGCCTTAGTGACAATTTTGATAGTATAATAGAAATTGATCTCAGTGATAATTCTGATAGTATAATAGAAATTGGCACCAAAGATAATTCTGATAGTATTATAGAAACTGGCCTCAGTGACATTGAAGCACCAATCATACGTGCCAGGAACAATGGACAAAGGAGTGTGCACTGTCTGTCCAACAGATCCAAGCCATATATCTAACCATGAATAGGGGGTATTGTCATTATACCAATTTCTCAGTATGATCTTGCCTAAACAATATCTTAGGGTAACTTATTGAATCTGGAGAATTTGGGTAATGCATTGGACTAGCTGTATGAAATTAAACATGGCATATGTCGAGAAATCAAATTGATTTAGAAGCTGATAAATACACATATATATTCGCAGCAACATCTTCTCAGCTTCAACTTTGTTGCATGAAACAGTTAAAAACTGGTGGTAAGGGCGTTCTTTCTTGTAAATGCAAAGGGGGTGCAGCACTCATTATGAACGAAAAACCAAAAGATATTGTGTAATTCCCAATGCCATAATTCACTCACATGCTCCAACAAATGATATAGAACTATCATTGAATTTTGAAAATCAAGGTTAATTGTGTGGGCATTGAATAAAAATTTATATAAAGTGTATCAATGCATTTTTATATAACAAATTTCATAGTATAAATGATTGTACAAGTTATAAGTGAATTTTAGTCAAATTTTGTACAAATTGTAATTTGTATTTATTTCTATTATAATTTGTACAAAATGATAACTTGTACACAACATATACAAGTATTAACCTTTATTCACTTTTTTGGAATATTTACTTTTTTATCTGTGGAAATGTTTAAAGTTATTTGTTTCCACATCTAAGACACCTGAATGCTTCAGATTAAAAAGATTAATTAATATTGTATCCTAGATATTGAATACAATGACATACACTGATGAATTCTGTTCATATGTTGACAGAGTACTTCAACTAATGTACCAGATATTGTACTTAAATTCTGGTCAATATCTTATTTGGCCATGATGCCTTACAGGTGGGTTTTTTTCAGACTTAAAAAATCACTAGTTTGAATATATTTTACAGAATAAACAATTACAAACCTTTAGCTATCTAAAAGTTATAAAATTCACCTTGTCACACTTGAAAGTTCGTCAAATTTAACAGATAATTATAATTACAAATCTTTACTTCTTTCTTGCAGAAAGAGATTGGAAACTTAAAGAAAATTTTGGAGTTTTTACAGCATTCCTCGAGTTCAGAAGATACCATTCAAGGGCAGCTAGCATCTCCTGCTCAAACTGTTCCTATGGTAAATATATAAAAACATTTTTAAACGTCTAGGTCATTGTCAAATGATGTTTTTTAATTGTACCTCAAAGTTTAAGATACTGTTGGATTATTTTTTGACTTTCACAGTCAGATCTTAGAAACGAATATACATAATCTTTACTAATTCTTACTAGGTGCTAATTGACAGAGGTCTCTTAATTAGCCTATTCAATACAATATAGACATTTTGAGAGGTGCTTTCACTGATACGGGGCATCATACCATATATATGGTCTATTCTCCATGTCATCATTCTTTACAACTTGTTTTTGTGCTGACTGTTCAGACTCTCTCTGGAATCATAGTTTTGTTTAATTATTGATTTGTTTAGTCATGATATGTTATGTAATAGAGTAAGTAAAGGTATGTTTTTCAAACACATGTTACAAGGCCAGTAACAGTAAAGATGACTCAGAATATTTCAATTTTATAGATACCTACACACATGCATGAACAAGTTTTAGAGTGTACATCTAAACTGTAAAACTTCATACTGTTTAAACAATAAACAAAGGTTGAAAATGGCAAGACATATTGTTGCTATAAACAAGGAGAAAAGCTGGATATTCTATGGTTTACATATAGATGCTTTAAGTTAAAAAAAATGTCTGTAGTGTTGTCCTTGACCTCATTTTTATCTCGTCAAAGAAGATAGTCACAGAATGCAAAAAAAAGGGAAGCTTAACATAAGAGATTTATGTTTCAGAGGGTAGTCAACTCGGATGCTTCATACCTTGTATAATTGTAAACAGATCTTTGCCTTATGTTACGAAAACTCCATCTTTCATATGCATTATGTTGTTCTGAAACTGCTGAAAAAAATTATAGTTTATTGTCATGTGAATTCTACCCTAACATGCTATTTATCTTACCTCCTATACATTTCTAGGAATATGATTGTTTAAAAGCAACGGTGTGTATATTTCATATTGGGTTAGTAGACAGGGCTTATTTCAATACATGGTTAATAGTTGTAGTGTAAAGTCTCTTTATTAAAAACAACACGGCGTTGTGAAATAATCTTAAAGATTTCATCAGATGAAGAAATTGATGATGCACAATTGAAATAAATTCATAAAAACACATTTAAAGTTAATAATTTGTTGTTATTGGCAATTTTTATTGTATAGATCCATTGAAGTATATTCTTAATACTAACGGTATTTAAGACTTGATCATTTTGACAGGTCACTAGTCTAAATACCACAGGTTGAGGTAGTTGGTAAGATAAATTTGTTACATAGTGTGCAAGTGACCTATTGTGATATATATGAGGTCACTAAATTCCATATAGGGATGCGAGCTTCGCTCTCACAACATATGGAATTTACTGACCCTATGTATTAGGTCACTAGCACACTATGTAACTAATTATATTGGATTGAATGATGATCTATCAACGAGGGGTCAACGTGTGTCAGACAGGGTTCAGCAGATCTGACCTTATTACATGGATCAGTTTCTTGGTCAATTCAGTATTTCCGTAACAACAAGCAGAAGGTCAATTATATTTGGTTTGTGAAAAATTTGTACATTGCACATGTACTTCTAGCAGTTTTCATCTGACCTTGACCCAATTCCAAGGTTCATTGGTCAATGTCAAGTTTTTGTGTTTTGGTCCATTTCTCAATTAAGTCTAGAAAAAAAGTCAGCTTTAGTTGGTATATTTGCATTGGCTCTCATATTAAATGTACCTATGTTCTTTAGATCCTCTAGTTTAATTTCCATTCTTATAAAATTGAGAATGGAAATGGGGAATGTGCCAAAGAGACAACAACCCGCCCATAGAAAATAACAACAGCAGAAGGTCACCAACAGGTCTTCAATGTAGCGAGGAATTCCCGCACCCGGAGGCGTCCTTCAGCTGGCCCCTAAACAAATATATACTAATTCAGTGATAATGAACGCCATACTAATTTCCAAATTGTACACATGTACACATTATGTATATATTTGCCATGTGATTAGGACTTTCCGATTTGATTTTCCTCTGAGCAGTATTTTTTTTTATTATACTTTTTTTTTGCATCATGCTGACCACCAAGATACTGGTGTCCTATTTAAGCATTCAGAATTGTCTTTCAAAAGGGATCTGATAAATTTATATATTTGACATTGACTTTGAAATTTGACTCCTATTAAAGAAAAATCTTTGTCTAATTTCTGTCTGGTTCATAACTTTTTTTTTTTAAAATTTACAATGTCTACAAAACATTGGCTGAACGTAAACAGATGCATCATGGACGGGTGTGTGTCATATACCAAAGTCAGGTCATTTTGACCTTGACTTTGACCTTTGACTCCTATGATAGTGAAACATTAACTTATTCTAGTTCAGTGAAAAACTTTTGTAAAGTAGCACTTAAATTGACAAAACTTAATATGCATTGTCTCAATACTGAATTTCACAGCAGCAACTATATGGACAGCTCTAGTGTGCTAAATGTATTTCCGTCATAAGATAAGAATGCATGTACAGTAGACATATATAAAAATGCTTTATAAGTACATGTATGTTTTTTGTCAAATTAATGTGAATGTTTTTGCTTTGTGAATCATCAGTTACAATGTGATTTATAAATGTTGTAATATTTTTTCAAAAACTGATAAATTAGATTTGTATTAAACAATTTTCTGGTGTATAGAAACATGTTAGTAACAGCTGACTGTGTATTGATTACACTATAACATAAATTATTGAATACCTATCTATTTAGAAAAGTACTTAAAACAACCTGCTGTCTTTTGTTAAACATTTTCTGGTCTTTTTTCTGAAATTTTTTATATAAAAGGCAATTTTTCACTGCATTTTATTGGTTATAGGGAAAATTTAATTTATGAATAGTTAGGACTGATGGTTTGGATTGGAAGTTTCTTCTGTACCTAGAATAAATTAAACATGCTTTTTTTCACTTATTCTTTAAAACTACAAATTTCAGGAAAGGACATAATTATTTTAATAATTAAAAGCAAAGGGGTTTAACTTTGACAAATTATACAATGAACAGTTTGTCTTATAACCTGTGATAAATTTATACAATGTGAATGTTGTATTCACAGAACTTTGAAGAAAAGCACTTAGAAAAATATTTTTTAATAGCTTTGTTGCAAGATTGATCTGTTAAAGTCATGTAACAAGTTTTATTGAACCAGTACATGCATACATGTATATATACTAAACTTAGTCCTTTATGCATGTTTTATACATCTATTACACACCTAGAAGTATTATGGACAACAAGTAATATTTCATTCAGTGTTTTAATAATGTAGATAACAAATTTAGTGTGACTGAGGCATTGTGTCCTTTGGATGCAGATTCTTGTTCTAGTTGTAGTTCTATAATGATGTAAATGATCAAAACTGCTTGTTTGGAAAGTTTTTGAATATGTTGATGATTTTCAATTAAGCTGATAGTAAAACATAATTTTTAAAATAGTTCTATTGGTTTAAACATATGGGTGAAATTTGTCCACTTCTGTCTGTTATAAATTTTAGATTACCGGTAAATATATGTTTTTACTTATGAATCATCATATTAAAAGTCTATTGATCTGAAGTAACATCTGTTTAATGTGACTGTGGCAGGATGAACACATCTTACTTATATGGTAAAATTCTTAATTGTACTGACAATGAATTTTAATGAAATTTACAGATATCTTCATTGGAGGTAAAAGGAACTTATTTTCCATGCAAAAATTCAATAAAGCAAATTTGTTTATTGAGTATATAAGAGATCAACAACATGCATTAGACAAACCTTTTTCATTCTGGACAGCTTTAGATTTTTAGTCTACTTTTGCTGTTGCATTTGTACAGAGAAAAACTTGTACATTCTGCTTATCTGCCTCATCAGTAGTGATTATAGAATCCAAGATCTATTTTCTGATGAGAGCTGTTTAATAAATTAAAAAAAACACTTTTTCTATTACAGTTGGAAAGTTTAGAAGAGGAGATAGTAGCAGAAGACAGTGGACGTTATGTTCCATCTAGGAGCACCCCTCGAGATGACATGGAATCTTCTATAGAGAGAGTAGAAGTCACCCAGGTGGTCAGACGACCTCAACAGATCAGTCCAAGGGATAAAAAGGTAAACGTTATACAATGTACTAAGTAACATTGCACATGAGTTATAGGGAAAATAAAACAATCAATGCTTGGTTTGGGTTTCATTGATATCTCAATTCAAAATTATTTCTTAAAATAAAAATATAAAAACAGAAGTATTTTTAGTGAAAGAAACAGTAAGAATCCTACATTTAAAGTATAACTAAGAGCTATCTTGATCTTGCTTTTGTGAGTATGTACATTTGTAATGCTTCCGTGGTAATTTTCCAGTAACTTATCAAGATTATGAAAGCAATAAAACCTTTGATATTTTGGTTACTTAATTGTATTATTGTCTTATGTGTAATCACCCTACACTCCCTTGTGTACAATAATTAGATTGACATAACAGGTAAAGTTGAAATAAGGAAAATGCTTTAGAATCAGGTCATTTTTATGCCCCACCTACGATAGTAGAGGGGCATTATGTTCTCTGGTCTGTGGGTCCATTCGTTCATTTGTTCGTCCACCTGTTCGTTCATCAATCCATCCGTTCGTTCGTCTGTTCGTCCGTCCTTTCGTCCCGCTTCAGGTAAAAGTTTTTGGTCAAGGTAGTTTTTGATGAAGTTAAAGTTCAATCCACTTGAAACTTAGTACACATGTTCCCTATGATATGATCTTTCTAATTTTAAAGCCAAATTAGAGTTTTTACCCCAATTTTACAGTCCACTGAACATAGAAAATGATAGTGTGAGTGGGGCATCCGTGTACTTGGGACAGATTCTTGTTAGAAATTTATCAATTAGTCTGTTTTTCTAACTGAGAAGTTATCAATTTCCCCACTTTTATCACTTCTTAATAAGTAAAAAAGAAACATAGTGCATCACATATATCATTCTAACCTTATCCAGGCCAGGATTTTTTAATTTGTTGGTTTACGGATCTGCCGACCTGATTTTGCCGATTTCCAGAATAAAAATAAAATTGACTTTTCATGCTTTTTCATTCCCGCCGACCCTAACAAATGCATTATCCCTGAAAAATAAATAAATTATCCTTTTTTTATAAAATGAAATGCATTAATCACTAACAGAATTGATAACACTTTCTGTTGTGAAAAAATGAAACTTCCAGTTTACGTTTCTAAAAATAGATAAATCAATTATTAATGACCTTGACATGTCGTTTGGACAAATATTTTTGTGGAACGAAGCCCGTGTTTAAAACCAATTACACAATAAGTTTGTTTCTTTTATTTGTCAACAGTCCGTAAGATGCATCTTCTCATAGAAATAGACTTGTCCAAATGTGGACAGGTGGAAGTTCAGGACATCAAGTTAAAGTACTGAATATTAACAGATCATTTAAAATTTTCTTGTTTCATAGATAATAAAAAAATTTCGTCCATTTGGATAAAAACGGGAATGCGTGACAACAGATTAACCCGATATTCTCATTTTTTCCAGTGGACGAGTCTATTAAGTTTTTGACGCGTGTGTTGAAAATTATTTTCTTACCACGCTTTTACATTTATTTCTTTATCAGTTTTCGTTCTTGAAGATCATTATTCACCAAGTTTTCTGGAATTGATTAAGAGCTATGTGAATTTGTCTTCCTTTATGAAATTTAATTACGTCTTTGGCCGTGCACCCCCTTTTTTACGGGAAATTATTAGACAATGTCATGCAATTTTTATTACAACTGAGCAATAATATTTCATTAAACTAAAATTTAAGAAATGATGACAAAATAGGATAACAAACATATTATTATAAAAAGGTGAAATATATATTTATTTTGCATATCAGTTTTCTGTCTTGAAAGATATTTTTTTATTTTTTTCCCGACCGACCGAGCCGACTTTTTCATGGAGAAAATCCGTAAACCAACAAATTAAAAAACCGTGGCCCCATGAACATTTTTTGAAATTTTTCAATGTAATGTATACTCAGATAATCAAGTTACAAAATAACCTGTATGTGTGTCATCATACTTGTAAAGAAATTTACTTAAATTGTGCAAGGTGCATGAATCTATAATCTTTTCTGAAAATATCAATGCTATTTATGTCAAAGTGATATATAAAGTTTGAGTTATCTTCCTTTGTCCATTATTCTACAATTATGTGCTTTAAAATACAATACAAGGTTTACTTTTCAGTTACCACTGCTAAACGAATGCAATCTTTACCCCACTATTATTGAATGTGCTACGTAGCTTGATCTTCCCCTGATTTACACTATTGTAAATGTTATATATCAATTATAGTGGTAAACATACTGTAAATTATAAGTTATAATTATATATGGAGTAGTGTTCATAAAAAAAATATCAGAAAATAAGAATTTCTAATAAATTAAAAGATTTAAATTGTCAGTAGCTTATTTGTATGATCACTTTTAACTTTTCAATAAAAAGGGGAAAAATGTTGTGTTACTTTAGCAAATATGGTCTGAAATCAGATATGTAATTTTTGGGATTTTGAATTATATCAATTATTTTTGCAGGAAATCCCTGATGAAACTGATGATGAACCATTGATTCAGTTTGACAAATCTAAGGGAGATAATCAAGAAGAAGATATGGGTTCTGAGATATCTGAGGAACCTATCCTTCCTGATTCAGCTCCACCCAGACAACTCTCAGCGTCTACTTTTGACTTTGATGCTGGACTGGACTTTAAACCTGATTTTGTGGAGGAGGATGAAGACTATGACAGATCAAGTAGTTTACAGGACAGAGAGGATTCTGGGAGTGGAAGATCTACTCCGGATGAATTGATGCAAACAAGGGCGCTGGCTGATACCCTAGCCAATCTAAAACCTGTTTCTACGTATGAATCAGGTGAACTTCCTGTTTCTGCTGAGGTTGTCAAACAAAAGGATAGCAAAATCAAAGATGTAAGTTTTATATTTAGTCAAGGATCTACTTATCAATTGCTAATGAAAAACAAATGGTGTGTCAGTTTTAAATATTGGTGTATATTGTAAAAAATAGTTTTGTATTTATTTATTATCTGCAGCATACTAGATGAATAGTGATTACTTAAGAATTTAGTCATTTGTGTTTGTAAGTTTGACACAGTTCAAATCTACCATAATATAAAGTTCAATAGTCTTTGCAAATTTGATGTTTCAAATTATATCTACTATCCCTTAGTATTTTCAGCTCTTGAATTAACATTTAAAATCAAATTTTTAATTTTCATTGTGTTTGTTTTACAGCTAGAAGATGAGATTAAGAAGCTGACACAAAGATTACAAGACCAGATTGAGGAAGAAAGACTGATTCTAATGAGGAGAGAGAAAGAATCACAAGAAGATCAAAATCTAGAACTAATGTTAAAATCTGATTTGGAGAGAGTTAACAATGATAGGTAAGATACTCTAAGTAAATAGTGATGTCTTGGAGAGAGTTAACAATGATAGGTAAGATACTCTAAGTAAATAGTGATGTCTTGGAGAGAGTTAACAATGATAGGTAAGATACTCTAAGTAAATAGTGGTGTCTTGGAGAGAGTTAACAATGATAGGTAAGATACTCTAAGTAAATAGTGGTGTCTTGGAGAGAGTTAACAATGATAGGTAAGATACTCTAAGTAAATAGTGGTGTCTTGGAGAGAGTTAACAATGATAGGTAAGATACTCTAAGTAAATAGTGGTGTCTTGGAGAGAGTTAACAATGATAGGTAAGATACTCTAAGTAAATAGTGATGTCTTGGAGAGAGTTAACAATGATAGGTAAGATACTCTAAGTAAATAGTGGTGTCTTGGAGAGAATTAACAATGATAGGTAAGATACTCTAAGTAAATAGTGATGTCTTGGAGAGAGTTAACAATGATAGGTAAGATACTCTAAGTAAATAGTGGTGTCTTGGAGAGAGTTAACAATGATAGGTAAGATACTCTAAGTAAATAGTGATGTCTTGGAGAGAGTTAACAATGATAGGTAAGATAAGTAAATAGTGATGTCTTGGAGAGAGTTAACAATGATAGGTAAGATAAGTAAATAGTGATGTCTTGGAGAGAGTTAACAATGATAGGTAAGATAAGTAAATAGTGATGTCTTACAGATGTTGTGTTTCATTCTTGATCATTGATGCCTGGCTTTTGACATCTAAGCTTGAATTTAGATATTTCTTATAAAATTGTAGTAGGCCAGACTTTTTGTAATCTTGAAGTCGGGATGAATTTTGGGTTTTCATGGGATATTATGATTACTCAAGATGTTTTTTTTGGGTTATTTCAATTTTCCCCCTTTCATAAAATTTTATTTTTCCAATTTTTTTGGGTTTTTAGGTTACTCCTGTAAATTTTTGCTAATTATAGTTTACCCTTGTTTTCAAAAATTTGTCAGCAAAGAACCTGTTACAGTTATTTGGGACTCATAGTTTATCTCAATGTAGAAGAAGTTTAACAAAAAATGGTTAAATTTAAAAATTCAATGGGGTAAAGGGAGGTACCCCCTAGAATAATGAGGCACCTCCATTGGCCCAAGGGGCAAGTTTATTTCTTTTTTGTTCAAATTATCTAAAAAATTTGACGTTGGGGTTTTTTTAAATTTTTTAAATTTTGATTTGTTAGATAGGAAATTTTTGTAAAATGCCTTTATTACATTTAAAGGCATTAAATACCAATTAACCCCCTTAAATAGAATTTGTAGCTTGTTTAATTTTTTAAATTTTCACGGGGGAGCAAAGGTGATGGAGCAGTTTACAGGAAACCAGTAAATTTGTCAATGTCAGAGGGGCTATTTTTACCAAAGAATAGTGAAATTTTTTCCCCGGGGTCCCGAGTGAAAAAAAGGGGGGAAGAACTCTCCGGGGTTTTTGTTTATCTTTATGTTTTAATCAAAAAAAAAAAAATGTTAATAATCAATTCCTTCAATTTTAGGATGTAGAATTATAAATCCGGGGAAAAATTTTGAATGGTATTTTGGGAAAGTCCCAAAATTTTTTCTTTAATTCTTTAAAATTATTAACTATTGGTTATCCCAGGTAAAAAAAAATTTTCCGGGGCCCCCAGTTGTGTAAGTGGAAAAATAAGAAAAAGGGGCTTCTCATAAAGGAAAAAATTTTTTATATCATTTTTTTTGGGAAATTTTTTGTTAGAAATTTTCTAAAAAAAATAAAACTTTAAAATATTTGAAAACCCCTTTTTAAAATTGCAAAACCTTGCTTACTTGAAATTTTTAAATTGGTATTAAATACTAGTAGGTACAACTTTGATCTCAAAAATCACATGGTTTTAATATAAAATTTTTCTAATTGTTAACATTGGGGGTTAGATGTCAAAAAAAAAAAGGTGATCTCTTTGTTTTTGATGATTTATTTCCCCCCATTTACAGCTTTTGGCAATGAAATCTTATTTAAGGTTTGTGTTGGCATTTAAAATAATTTTTTTTCAAAATTGTTGAAAACTGTACAAAAACTGTTATTCACGGAATTTATTTTTTCCCTCTTTTTTTTAAAAATGAATCTTTTATTTCTAAAGCCATGTGTCACTTTTTTTTTTGGATATCAGTACATTTTAGTTATTATTTTTACAAAAGTCTTTTTCATGAAATAAATTTTACTTATCATTAATTTTTTAGACATAAATTTTTCATCACTATTAATTCACATTGGGTTGTGGGGTAACATTTTCCAAAAACACCAAAGACGGAGAAAAATTTTTTGCTTACACAGAATTTTAAATTTGGTTTGACAGCAAGCAAACCACTGAAATAACCATGAAAGGACATGTTCCACAGCTCACCCTGTAAAATTTTCAATAAAAAATTTGGGGTTCAGATGGTTGTAAAATTTTGTATTTGAAAGTTGCCTTTCATTTTTAATCAAAGATCCCAACATTAAAATGTTTAAATTTAACCTGTTCTTTCGGGGTCATTAATAAAAGGGGGGTTTGGGAAAAATTTTTTAATGTGGCTTTTTTTATTTTAGGGGGAATTCGTTTTTTTAGCTAGTTTATTTAAAAATTTTTTGGGTATCTTTTTTAATTTGATTAAAATGATAAAAAAGGAATTAATTTTTTTAGGTTCTATAAAAATTAAAAATGGGTTTTTCTTAAAAAAAAAAAAAAAAACAGAGTTTTAAATTGGTTTTTTAGGGGAAAAGTATTTGAATATATTAAAAACATTTTCCCTTTTCAATTAATAGAGTAATTTTAAAGGAAAAGGACCAAAAACAAAAAATTTAAATAAAAGATGGCATTAAAATTAATGTACAAAGGCCCATTGAAGTGATTTTAAGTGATTTAATATTAATTAAAAAAATATAAAACATGTTTTTTTTTTGAAAGAAATATTTAAATTTTAGAGGGGGTCATTTAAAGACATTTTCATTGACAAATACACAAAAAATCTATGAGTTTAAAAGTAAAGATTATTGTGGGTTTTTGTAATCAGTAGGTAATCAAAAAATTTTAAAGATGGTTTTTCCCCTTTTTCTTTTCCCCCAAATTTTTTTTAAGAATTACAAGATATAGTTTGTCATTTTTGGATTTGACAGCCCAAAAGGGGGGGGGTTTTCTGGAAAATTTAAAATTAAAAAAAAAAATGATGGTTTTGTAAAGCTTTAAAAAATCAGATAGTACTTTTGACTGAAAAAAATTTTATTTTGGGGGAAACCTTTTTTTTAAATTTACAGTAGCATTTATAATAAAAGAGCATCACAAAAGCAAAAGCAATGTTGTTGAATTATAAAAGTGAATAATTTTGACAATAATTTTTTAAAAACATTAATTTCCTATAGAGCTTTTTTTAAATATTTTTTATTTTGCCTTAGCCAAAAAAGCATATAATTATTTAAGGAAAAAAAGTATCACCCAAAAAAAGTAATCAACTTAATTTTCTAGGTTTTTTTAACACATGCACACTTATATTGATTTAATAAAAAATAGAAACTTTAAGGGGCAAGGTTTCCAATTCCCCTTTTGTAAATTGATACTTCAGTTTTTAAAAAAAGGGAAAAAATTTGAAAAACATGTTTTTTTGGATGAATGAAGGATTGTATTCTAAAGGTTTGAAAAAGATAATTAACAAAAAAAAATTTTCCCACATAATTTAAGGCAATAATTTTAAAAAAAATTTATTTTCTTATTAGTATTTAAAAAAAATTAATTCTTTACATATGTGAACAAATATTGAAAGGGTACGTCATTTTAAAATGTGATAATTTACTATGTAAAATTGGAAAATAAAAGTTTTGGGGAAATAACAAAATAAAAAAAGGTGAGTTTGGGGGGAATAAAAACAACAAAAAGGGTTTTTTGGAAAAAAAATTAAAGATAAACAAAACATTTTTTTTTAATTTTGTTTTTTAAAAAGTTTTTTTCTTTCACAAAAAGTTTATTTATACACAAATTTTCAACGTTTGTATTACATAATAAAGGGGAAGGGGAATTTTTGTGATTAAAATTTTTAGGAAGTAATTTTAGGAATGTATATAAAAGACATGCCTTTTTTCTGAAGAATTTACATTAAGGGAAAAAAAATAGTTACAAACTTTGACCAAAATTTTTTAATTGTTGTTATAAAAAAAATTTTACTTTTTAATAAATTAAAAAAAAGTAAAATTTTAAAAAATTTTTTTTAAAAAATTAAATTTTTTTTTATTTTTAAAAATTTACAAAAATTGGGGAAAATGAAAAAAAAAAAAAAATTTTTAAAAAAACCTTAAAATTTTTACTAAATTTTTAAAATATTATACTTTTTTTTAATTTTTTAAAATTTTTACCAAGCTTTTTAAATTTTTTGGAAAAATTCCAATTTTGGGGGGATTTCTTTAACAATGTTTTTTCCTTTTTAAAAAGGAATTTTTAAATTTTTTTAAAGGGGATTTTAAATTTTTTTTTCAACCAAAATAAAAGGATAAATTAATTCAAAAAGTTTGAGTAAATTTTAAAAGGGATAAAATAAAAATTAAAACTCGGAATTTTTTCTATGTCATTCATTTTTCCCAAATTTTCATCTAATTCAACTGAAAAAAATTTAATGAACAAAATCAAAAAAAACAGAAAAATTAAGTAAAAAAAAAAAAATTATGTAAGTTTTATTTTTTTTTCTTTAGATGCCAGTCACGACTACAGAATTGTTCTAGACTTCTCGAATGATGGGGAAAAAACAAAAACCAGTGCAAGGGGTCGAACACAACATCAATGGTTTATCGAAAAAATTAAAAAAGGGACTCAATCAGATGAACAACCGGTTTCAGGATCTCCAAGAAAACCCCAAGGAGATTAAAGCAAAAGAAATCTCGTTTGAATTTAAGGGGAAAAGGTTTGGGGGTTTTTCTTTTTTTTATGAACTTTTATTTAAAATTTTTTTTGGGGAAAATAAAATGAAATAAAAGAAAAAAAAATTTGGGGGATTTAAGTTTTTTTTTAAAAAATAAAAAAATTTTTAAAAAGGGTGGAAATAAAAAGGGGATTTTTTTTGGGTTTTTTTTAATTTTTCTTTTTTTTGAAGAAAAAAGGCAAGTTTTAATTTTAAAAATAAAATTAAATTTTTTTTGTTTTTTTTTTTGTTTTTTTAATTTCATATCAATTTGAAACTTAAATACATAAGGAAAAACCCTCTTTTTTTTAAAGGAAACTAACTTAATCCCCCCATAAAAAAAATTTTTTGGGAGGAAAAAAATTTTTTTTAACCAATTCTAATTGTTTCTTTTATACAACACCACTGATTTTAGTTTTAGTTAATTTATTTTGGTTTTTTTTGGGGACAGTTTGAGAGAGAAACTTTAAAACCCAAAAGATTTTGGTCTAGGGAGAAAAAGGGAACTTTTTCTGGCTTGAAAACAAAAAAAAAGCCCGGACTTAAAAGTATCCCCATGAAGCTGTGCCCCCCCGAGCGAACTCCGAGACGCAGCCCTTTTTTCCGGGCATTTGGGAGGAGGCCAAGGTTTTTTTTAAAATATAAAAATATTTACCCCCCCGGATTGCTTTGGTTGTTGCCTTTGAAAAATTTTTGGGTGAATTAAAAACATTTTGCCATGCATTGTTCATTGGATTTTTTAACTTTTGAGTTTTTTATCCGTTTTTTTTTGTCAATTTTTATTTTTTAAAAAAATATTTACACAGGCCTTTTCCTGCATGCATTTTTTGGTTTTTTTAGTTGTTTAAAAATTTTATTTAATCAAGGGTTTTATTTATTTTCATAAGAATAGGGAAAATTTTTCATAATCTATTTTTTTTGGGGGATTAATAAAATTTTGGTTAATTTAATTTTTTGGGTTTTTATCCTCTTATATAATCAAAGCCTTATTAAAATTTCTTTATATTATTAAGTAAGGGGCTTGAACCTTGGCTCACCATACAACAATGTGTACAATTTTAACCAGTGAAAGCACTAGTATAATTTAAAATCTTAAAAATTCCGAAAGCGGGGAATTTTAAAAACCACATT